>JAJJWN010000473.1:0-13774 GCA_021655885.1 Fusarium abutilonis | reverse complement strand
ATTATAAATATATTAAATAAGCTAAAATTCTTTTTAAGTTAAAATTTAAACTTTAAAAAAATTAAAATTAGAAATTTTATATTTTTTAATTAATATAACTTATAAATTAATAGTTTTCTATAGTAGCTTTACTAATTATAATTATATAAGGCGTAATATTAAAATAGTTCCTTAATTATAAATAGTAATAATAATTAAGGGTATAAATTAAGGTTATAAAGGTGGCGAGGGCATTTTGCGGGCCCCTTTTATAGGGGCCGCTTAAAGAGCACTTAATCATGCCTAAAGAGACTTTAACTGTTAAAGGCGAAAAAAATACCCGCATTTAGTCCTTCAATGATACGCCTAGTCTCACTTACAGAGATGAATGGCGTTTTTCGAAGAGGGTGGTAGTGTCTCTGGATCAACGACAAGGGTTCTTTTGATGCCTTCAGCTACGGATCTTCAGTAGCGCGATTAAACTCGATCAGCCCTGATCCTCATCGAGTGGAGGCTTATGAAGGAGATTAGGGAGATCCATAATGGAGTTATGTTTCGCATTATGCAGCGTTACTGAAGCTATCCAATCCTGGCCCAGAGAAGTGCATGCACTCTCTTTCCTGCGCTGGGGAATTATTGAGACAAGGATCAGTACCCGGGTTAACTTTCTTTTTCTCGTGTATTAGTTGCACGGCAGTGGAAATGTCTGAGGCGCTCTGTGCTGTGCTGTGCTGTACTATGTTATGTGGATATGGCATCTCTCGGCTCGGATCTAAGGATGGCATGATTCTATCGGGAATCACCGGCAATCCTCCAGACGTTATGGATCTTGTTAGTTTTGTATTACAAGGCATATCCTGGCCTGACAAGTAAACCGACATTCCCTGTATATATTCTGGACTGTAAAATCTCGAACTGAGAGGCGTATGGGTAGTGTTGACGGGTTGCCAGTGATCTTTGAGCTCCTATATTTGCCCCAATACCAAGTGTACAATATGGTTGTGTGCAATATATAGTGTAGTACTTTGTATAATCTCCTTTAGATATTCCCTACAGCACACCGGACCAACACTCCCCATCGCCACATCCTGCATCGTGCGTGTCTTGCACCAACATATCACTTACTCTGTCGTGCAGTTTGCCTCCGTGACTATTCGCTTCCTCCGTCAACCACAGTTGTCCCTTGCTTGGCGGCATTCAATGTCGTCTTCGTCGTCTTCGCCATCATCCTCAGCAAATCCCAAGTCCAACACCTACTCCACATCCCAGTCCCGGGACGACTCAACCCAGAGCCTTCTCCATCAACTCTTTGGCAGTATCTGCAAGCAAAAGCTCCTCGAAGAAGTCGACAAACTCAAAGAAGCAGTTCAAAAGGAAGACCTGCAACAAGTCATCATGTCAATTCCCATGCTCCTTGCCCTCACTGTCTGCCCGGCTATGCTGGGCACACAAGAGGCCATCCGCCAGAGTCAGGCAAAGACCAGGCGTGAAGAGCATCGTGGAAGGCGCTGCAACTTGGTTGTTTCTTGTGTCAAGCCTTCTATCCGAAGCCGCGATATCAATAACAAGTTGATCGTCTTGAAAGATTCAAAGGTAGGTTCTGATACTTCCTGGAACTCGCCAACAGAACCACTGACATATTATACCTTAACAGCTCTACATCGCTAATGAACACCCACTCTACAATCATGACCCCAAGAACAATGTCAGCAAAGGCTATGCACTTTCAGGGTATTTCTTACCCTTTCCTGACACTGAGTACGAGGGTCTCGTAACCACTATCAGCGACGACCCTCCCTTCCTCAATTGGATCTACATTGATAAAAACAGCTACGAAGTCAAGTATGGCGTCCGAGCTGATACCGAAGGTCATATTACCGGCCCTTTTGACTGTACCAAGCAAGATCGTCGTATGACGTGCGAGGGTTGGGAAGGGTTCTGCGCGGTTGAGGAGCTCCCAGGCATCTGGTCCCTCTACTATGATCGTGATGACGATGGCCTCAAGTCAAAGGTGGCTATGGGAACTCGCGTTCTTGAGGTTGAGCTCACTCGTCGCGAGAAGAAGGAACCCAAACCAGTGCCTGATCCTGATGAGCCCAAGACTATGGATGAAAAGATGAAGCAACATAAGGAACAAACGGCGAGAGAAGAGGCTGAGAAGGCCGAGTTCATCGCAACTGGCCGTCACCCCGGCGCTGAACCACCATCGCCTGTTCAAAATCAAGAACAAGAACAGACAAACACTGCCTCTATCGATCCAGACTCGGAGGAAGCTAGGCGACAGCGTATTGCCGATGCCTTGCGTCGTCTCAATCTGGAAAACTATACAAAGAATGAAAAGACTACGGACGGGCAAAGCGTCACCACAAGTATCACCCAGGACTTTTCTCTCTTCTCGGCTGCGAGGAAATTGGCCGAGCATGCCAATAGCAGCGGCTCTGCCACGGCGGCTAGTTCGGTCTGGGACAAGGAAAAGGACAACAAGCACAGGGATGATTCTGCCAGCGTGTCTAACGGGTCTGAGGCAACGTCGTATAGAAAGCCTACCGTGGAGGATGATATCTCGACTTGAAGATTGATATTAATTTTACATTCATTCTTTCACTGGCGTTTTGGGAACCTACGAGAATGGGATGGCATGCGAGTCACTACCCAGTAAAATTGTATTTTTAGTTTGATAGTAGAATGAACATCTTGTATATGTGAGTATTTCCGGCGACTCAATGCATCACTTACATGATTGAACCGCTCCAGAATGCATGATGAGCGATGAGTTGTCTAGCATTAATCATGCGTCCGGTCTGACATCCGGTCGAAAGGATCCCGCCACAGCCGCCCTTCAAACAATGTACATGATTCAAAACAAGACGGACTTCAAGGTTCGGGATGCATGCAGAGTAGATCAAGTAAGCAGGCATGCTGCAGGAGTACATTCAACTGTCTCGATACTTTGTCAGATCATGGCGTTGACCTAGAAGAACAGGGGGGCTCACAAGTGTGCATTACCGAGCCTAGGAATTTGGGTATAATTTCTTCTTTGTTGTTGAAACCTCTGAAAAAAATCTCAAAATCTTTCGATTTCACGTCAACATGTCTCAGATCAAGGCTCACGCGACTTTATAGATATTCTCCATGTGAGGGGTATTCGCCCATCCACTGTCTTGCACATCGGGCAGATGGTCTTGAACCCGGATCCTTATACATAGTACCCTGGTCCATGTTCCTAATGCAGCCTGAATGAAGCCCCGAAATGATAGAGAAGCTAGTACCTAACTTATTCTACGGGGCCTTCATTCCCAGATACTCGTCACTGGTTGTAAACCGAGCCTTGAGCCCGTCCAGTGTCAATCTTCCCAGTCCCTCAATGGTGCCAGAGTTGAGAATCTCCAGAGTGCTGACTTCAATTCCCCCGAATTTCCGCTTGATCCAGTTTCGAATCTCAATGGTGACCAGCGAGTCAACACCAAGGGATGTCAGCGACGCAGTTGGGTCCAACTCTTCAACAGGTTGAAGCATAAACATACACACGCGCTTCCCGATCTCATTCGTCACAAGATCCACTGTTGCAGGATCATCCAAGAGACTTGGGTTTTCCTCGGCCGAGACAACTAAGAGCCGGAGTGCGCTGAGGTTCTGGTCGTCCCCGGCGCCGGCGCCAGCGTCACTGAAGACTTCTTGGTTATGATACAGGCCTGCACGGCTGTCCTTCCTCCAGATCACACGGTTGGCTGGGTCTGACAGTGACTTCTCGCTTCGCAGACCGATTGTGAGCTGGAAGTTGGGATAATGGGGCTTGCTTGAGATAAGGGCCCAGTTCAGGCCCTCGAGCAACTGTCGAATCCACAGGAAGAAGCCTCCAGCCGCTCTCAGCGCCTCGGCATGCTCTGGGTTGCGCGCAAGGTAGCCAATGTCCTCGATGAGTCCAATGTGCAGGGTAGAAGCAGGCAGGCCCAGGGCACGACGGTGCTGGGACAGTACTGTGAGATATGTGTTTCCAGCAGCGTAGTTGGCTTGGCCAGGTGTGTCAAAGGATCCGCTGATGGAGCCTGTCGCGAAGAAGAAGTCAAGATCCTTGGGTGCAGCGAGACGCAGGTTCCAAGTTCCATGCACCTTGGGCTTAACCGCCGTCTCCCAGTCTTCCAAGCTCATGTCGGCAAAGGGCTTGTCGCGCAGGACCATGGACATCTGCAAGACACCTCTGATGGGCTTGCTGGGCGGCGCAGAAGCCATGACGCGGTTCACGTCAGCCCGGTTCATGACACTGCCCTGAACTGCCTGCGCTGTGCAGCCCTGGGAATCCAGTTCTCTGAAGAAGGCCTTGTCTCTGGCGCTCTGACTGGCTGATCGCGAGAAGAAGAGGAGGTGCCGCGCTCCCCTCTCGACCATCCACGTCGCAGTGGCACGGCCTAGTCCGCCTAGTCCGCCTAGGAGAAGGTAGCTCGCTTCCGGACTCATATTCACTTGCGGAGGCTTTGGTGTGACAGGGAGCGTGTTGCTATTTTCAGGGATGGACACCGCAATCTTGCCCAGATGAACCCCCTTCTGCATGTATCGAAAGGCGCCCTCAGCATCGGATGCGTCGAATACCTTGACGGGCTTGATTGGCTGTATGCTTCCGGCCTCGATCATTGCAGCAGTTCGTTCCAATAGTCTTGCATACACTGTTAGGATCAATCTCCTGAGTGGTCTCCTGGAGCGAAGAATACTTACTTCTGGCATCTTGCCGAGTCAAATCTAGCCAGGTCAATACCAACAAAGCTTCTGTTGGCCTCAAAGAGATCCATGTCCAGACGCGCCTTGCCAATAAAGTCTCTTTTTCCAATCTCAAGCATCTTACCGTATGGTGCTACACATTGCCATGAAGCATGTAGCAACTCTCCAGATAGACTATTGAGGACCAGGTCAACACCGCGACCTCGAGTAGCTGCTCGTATATCGTGCAGGAATGAGACGTCGCGAGAATTGAAGATGCTTTCACGTGGAAGCCCAAAGTTTTCCACCAGATACTTGACCTTGTCCTCGTTTCCTACTGTGGTGTATATCTAGGGAGATAAGTTAGCAGCTGGAAGACGGAGCAGGGCCTCGCACTCACCTCCAAGCCCTCAATATTGTGGCATAGGTTTAGAGCCGCAATACCAATTTCACCACAGGCGAAGTGGATCAGAATAGATTGTCCCGATCGCAGCCCACCAATATCGAGCAAAGAATGAATTACCGTGGCATAGACGCAGGGCATCGTGGCCGCATCTTCCCACGCCAGCTGCGACGGGATCTTGGCGCATCGTTGCACCGAAATCGTTACCTGCGTAGAGAAGCAGTTGTCTACAAGGTAGACGACACGATCTCCGGGCTTCAAGCTGGTAATACCGGCTCCTACCTTTGTGATGACACCAGAGCCTTCAAGGTCCATGCCAACACCGGTCGCTTCGACAACACCCATGCAGAGGAGCACATCCTTGTCGGTCATGGTAAGCATACGTCCAGTACAGAAGTTCTGCACCTGCTCGGCCATTTGTTAGTCCTTCAAGTACGACTTGAGCTCCGCCTCCAGTGCCGGCACCGATCTCAAGAACACGAAGCGTGGGCCTCGTGTGACCAGTTGTAGCGAAGAAGTCGATGGCATCCGTCCGCGACTCAACGTAATTGTAGTAGTTGGTTAGACCATCGTCTTCTTGAAGAAGCTCGATGCCCTCAAGCTGCCCTTTCACAATATCCTCGCAGTGGTCAACGTCGCGACCAATCAAGACTGCGGCGCTCGCAGCTCCAGTCTGCAAGACTTGTTGGCGGAGCTTGGCTATTAGGGATACTTGAGCTTGGCGATCTAGTGATACGATCTCTTTGGCGTCTGCTACCACTCCGTGGTACTATCCCTTGGTTACTGCGGTGATCTGGTCCGCAATACAGTCACGGAACATGAGAATATGCTGGTGAGAATCGTCAAAGGAATTGCGACATCAGTGATACGCTCGTGGATTTCCAGAATAGCAAGAAGAGTAAGCCGTTCCACTAGATCGATATCGGTTCCATCATACATCGAGGCCTGGCTTGGACGAATAAGGCTGTGCATATCGGCGAGGTCCAAGTTGGGCTTCCATTCGAGGCGTGCTGCACCGACTAGATCTGCATCCTCGTCTTCTCTGAGATCCATCTCTAGTGGAGAGAACTTCCCACCCTCCAGAGATAATAGGATAGAGCCGTCTCTGGACACAACGGTTGCTGAGCCAGAAATTGAGCCTCCAGGGTTTGTAGCGGCGGTTGCTTCAACTCGAGCACCCTTGAACTCCCTCACTTTCCCATCAGCAAGGTACAATCGTCCGATCGCTGTTGGAACACACAGCTTCTCAGCCTTGTAGAAGGTTCCATCACAGCTAGCAGGGAAAAACAACTGTAGGCAGTGATCAATCGTGGTGTGATGTATCGCGTAGGATGACTCGGATATCGTCGTCTCGCGCAACGTCGCCTCGGCCTTCTTACCATTTGGCACACAGGATAAATCATCAAGGCTGCGAAAAGAAGGTCCATATCGTAACCCAATTCTCTGAAGCTCAGGATATAAATTCTCCACAAGACGAGGGTAGCTGTCATCGATGGACTGGCTTTGCGGGAGCGGGAACATAGTATGTTTCTCATGAGCATCTTGGCCTGGCCTCACCTGACCCTCGCAGTGCTTGATCCAGTTGGTGCCGTTGTGTGACACAATACAGAACTCCCACCATGCCGAGTCAAGACTGTCGGTGAGCCTGACGGGTCGTAAGCTGGTGAGTATTTCGACTGGTTTCGATTCAGTCACGACCAAGGCAGACTGGACGACGAAACTCTTAAGAGTGAAGCCTTCTATCTTTGGTGATCCGGTTGCCTGACGGACCGCTTCCACTGCCATCGCTATGTAGCCAGCACAAGGAAATACGACATCGTTGATAACCTGGTGATCTCGTAGCCAATTGATCTGGTCAAGCCTGATGACATTACGCCACTCAGGTTGCAGACTGCTGCTTTCAAGGGTTCGCGAGCCAAGAAGCTCATGGTTAGGGAACTTGCGAAATATCCAGTCTTTGCTGACTCGGCTTTCAGACCAATACTCCTTGTCGTGGTTCCATGAGTAAGGTGGCAAGTTGACTACAGCATCACCAGTGGTGGCGATGCTTGACAAGTCCAGTGATGACCTCTGGAGGAACAGCTCTCCAGTGAGTTTGAGGACAGACTTGGAGCAGTCTTCGCCACGAATCATGGCCGATGCATACGCTTCCTGTCCTTTGCCATGGACCTTGAAGATTTGGCGCAGTGGTCCAGCTAATGCGCTGTGAGGACTAACCTCGACAAAGACCTGCTTTGAAGCAGTGTTCGCTCGGGCCTCGAGCAGAAACCTGACTGCCCCAGTGAAGCGGACAGGGCTCTCGAAATTCTTGCGCCAGTAGGCAGCATCAAGACTTCTAGGTTCAGTGATTTGTTGAACTGAGACACTAGAGAAGAAAGGGATGGTAGGACTTTGGCTATAGACTTTGTCTCTCAGAAGAATCTCGAACAAACCACCAAGATCTTGCATGTGGTCTAAACAAAGTTATGCTGTTAGAAATGGCTCAATAGATGATAATGACTGGCCAGACTCACGAGAGTGGTATGCGACGTTTATCTGTAGTTGGCGGACAAAGCAGTCCGGAACTTGGTCCTTCATCTTTTGGCAGACCTCCCCAAGTGCATCCTTGTCTCCTGAGATAGTCACACTCTGAGGACTGTTCTCACAGGCAACGACCACGCCCTGGACAAGGTAAGGAATGACCTCCCGGGCACCCATGCCGATAGCAGCCATGCCACCATCACGATTATACTGCTTGTTAACGTAGCCACAGTAGTACGCGATTGTAATGGCCTCATCTGAAGATATGGCCCCAGCTGCGTATGCAGCAGCCATCTCACCACTCGAGTGGCCGACTACAGCGGCCGGGACTATCCCCCACGATCGTAGCAGGTCAACCAGAGCCACTTGAACTGCGCGTACCAGCGGTTGAGAATATTGTGCCCGGCCAACATTGCTCGATTCTTCAGGCCTGGATAATTCTTCAATGAGGTTCCAAGTTGGAGGATAGTCCAAGTCGGACAGTACAAGACTCAGGTAAGCGATGGTTTCGTAAAAGGTCTCATATTCGTCCATGAGCTCTTTTCCCATGCCGGCCCATTGAGCACCCTGGCCAGTGAAGAGCATGTTTATCTCAGGAGGAGCATTATTGTTTGTTTTGGACAAAGTAGAGAAATCGGTGACATTATACGTGTCGCCCTTCATAGACGTAGCGGCCACGCTAAAGGTACGATGCGACAGATGCTCTCGACGATTGCACAAGGTATATGAAACATCAGTCGGACTGGTCTTGTGAGTTCTCAGATACTCTTGATGCTCTATCAAGCTCTGCCTAAGCGATGTCGGATTCGCAGCAGAGAGGACGTAGAGAGCCATGGACTGGCCGGTCTTGAAGTTATCAGTGTTGAACCTGTGAGTTGAGATTTGCTTGGCTTTTTCGAGGAGACCACGCTGGTATTTCTTTTGGTTTACGTCCATCTTGATTGTGGTGATCCGGTCCGTGGCACTGCTGCTGCTGCTGCTGGCGTTGCGAAATGCGTTCCCAATTTGAGCTGGAGGAGTGTGACGCCCGTTTGAAGACGCTTCATCTAGGTACTGTTCAAGAGTCTCGATGATGCAATGGGCGTTGGCACCTCCTATCCCAAATGAGTTGACGCTGGCCCGAAGTGGTCGGTTCTGAGGCCAGGGAATCACATCGACAGGAACATCCATGTTCATATCTGAAAGTGGGATCTTGGGATTCGGCGTAGAGAAGTTGATGTTGGGGGGGGGGGGATGGTTCGGTTCTCTAGGGCTTAAATTGCTTTCATAACTGATGAAACGCCAGAAGCACCCTCGCTATGTCCAAGATTCGGGTTGACACTCCGATGTAGAGCTTTTGGTCTGATCTACCACCGAAAACACGCGCAATTGCCGTTGCTTCTAGCGGATCGCCCACAGGTGTGCCGGTTCCATGTGCTTCGACAAAGGGCGTGTCCTTTGGATCCAGACCAGCCTCCTCGCATGCCCTCCGAATCAAGGCCTCATGGCTCTCAGAACTCGGCATAGAAATGCCGGGTGTCTTACCATCCGAGCTGGAAGAGGTTGCCCCGATCACGGGCCTGATGGGGTCTCCATCCTGGAGGGCACCGTCCAAAGGTTTCAGAAAGATGGCATTGATAGCCTCGCCTCTCGCGTAGCCATTGGCACTCGCGTCAAATGTTTTGCATGAAGCGTCTGGGGACAGCACTCCCTGCTCTGTCATAACCATGGACATGGTCGGCGAGAAGATGAGGTTCGTGCCAGCTACGATGTCGCCATCACAATCTCCGGCTCGGATGGCCCTCACTGCTTCATGAAGAGCTATCAAAGACGAAGAGCAGCCGGCTTTGATGGTGAAGGAGGGGCCCTTGAGGTCGTACTCGTAGCTGATGCGATTTGAAATGGCAAAGTCGTGACCACCAGATACACGATACGTGCCGGAATCATAAAAATCCTTGGTGTGAAGATCAAGCCAATCCTAAACCTCACATTAGTTATGGGTTATCGGGAGTGAATCACGGATGCTTCATACCTCTCCCCAAACACCAACATAGCAGCCTATGTTGCTACCTCGCCAATCTGTTTGGCCCGAGGATTCCATACACTCGTAGGCCACTTCCAAGAGCATTCTCTGCTGTGGATCGATATCGCTCACTTCTGTCATGCCCATGGAGAAGAAGGAAGTGTCCAGCCGGTAGAGGTCGTCCTTTTCGTCCAAGAAGTGGCCGTGCCGCATCGCAACAGATCCTGGCTTACTAGTAGGACTATGGAATCCGTCTACGGAGAATCGAGTTGCTGGGATTTCACCTCGAGTCAAACGCTTCTCCACAAGCGTTTGCCAAAGATCGTCGGCAGTGTGGACGCCGCCGGGCAATCTCATTCCCATGCCAACAATAGCAACGGGAGAGACAGAATCTTGCTGATGGCGGGTGACTTGAGGTATTCCATTGTCGGAAGCATCAGTGTCAGGAGTTGTTGGAGAGCCTATGGAGGTCTCAGGGGGGGATTCAATCATTCCCATGTTGAACGTTGATGGTAGGAGTAGGGTTGAAGAGAAATAATATGAGTCTAGAAGGGATGAGCTATCAAATTTTGGATGAAATTTTCCTAGTTATTGAAGCTTGGAAATTTGTCTTTATAGTTGAAAATCATCATCAATACTTCGGTTATTTTCACGCAGTCAAGTTTCCTATCCGAAAGGACAGTCAATAACCCTGTAAGCAAACAACATTAGTACCGTGGCCGACTAGCAGCCTTTTTTGTTTAGTTTTGTTTTTCATCTTCGTTCATTGTAACCTCTTCCCAACCTGCGACGTAGTTGACGAAAGCTTAAGTGAGAAAGTTCAATACCTGGTCCCGGTTAATGCGCACACACAAAGCAGAAGCCGCACATAGACGAAGGCAATTGTCTCATTGGCTCAGTACAGAATCAGAACCCCGGTCAGACTTTCGTATATGCTTGGACTGGACTGGACTGGACTGCGTCGGATGTCTTATTTAGATAGCTGCGTCGTGAAGGAAGAAGAACTCGGTTGACCCCTGTAAATCGTGCAAATGATGCAATACTAACACAAAACAGCGGAATGTCGTCGCCCCCTTCAAAGTGAGGTAGAGTATTGTAAGTCAACAAGCGCAACGTCATCGCCGTCACTTATCCGAACTCTCATGACATTTACCGAGCGTAGTGGTATCTTGGAGTTTTCACTATTCTTCCGGGTCTGTCGCCAAAAGCAAGGCTCCAAGATGTGCGAGTATGTTTTGAGCATAATGCAAACATTTTCGACGCGAGTGTCGCTTAGTTTGTACTATGACCGGACGGGCTCTTGTATGCCGCTATCTTTTATCATCTGCCTCGCGAATCTCCCCAGCTCAGTGACCTCGTCCAGAGGGACGTTCATATCTAAAGAAAGACGACTAAAAATACCAATCGCAATTCCTATATAGGATAGGACAGATCTATTATCCGGATCATCTTTTGTAGGTGTTTTGGCATAGTTTTCTCTTCTCCTTTCGGTCGAATCAACAGCCAACGTACCCCGGAACACCGCAGCCATGATCACTCGTCTTGCAACGATGATGAAGTTGTAAAGTGAGCTATTCATCATGCTAGTATAACCAGAGCTGCAGTTCGTAAAAATCAAGTTGAGAGGGCAAGGTAAAAAAATATTAAAGGGCATATATCCCTGATGGAATCCGCCCCCTATCAGAACGTACTGGTCGTAGAAGATGTCGTTGGAGATGATGTAGTAGCTGTTCTTAAAAATTTCCTGAGCTGCCTCCAAGCACTTTTCCTTGCTAGGTACGACATCTTCATCTTTATCTGGAGCCACACGACGTGCCTGTACTGCATGTATTGCTCTCATGGAGGACCAGTATTTGTTCAGATACTTGATCCTGTGGCGTCTCTCTGAGCACGTCAACGCCGCAAACTGGTGAGACTGGTTTGCATTAGAACCATTGGCAAACGGAAGCTTTTCTCTCCACTAATTTATCAAAGATTCAAGCCACTGCGCTATTAGACTTGCTCTATGCTCGGAAGTCTGTCCTTGCCCAAGTCGTGCGGGAGATCGCCAGGATTTGTGGTAACGTCGCTCCATCAAGATACAAGAACAGATCGTCGCATACCGAGCGTTGATTACAAACCAGTCAACCTCATTAGGCGAGTAGCTTGCAGAGACAGGAGGATGGTACTCGATAAAATCGTCGTGGATCAACTATGTCGGTTGTACGAATTAGAAGCAACGTACAAAGAAGAAAAAGCCCCCTGCTATAAGGAGATTGCGTATGCTACAAACCGGGAATAAGCCGTGAGCCAAGCAGTGGGGCTTCTAAAGAGAATATAAGAACCACACTCCGCGTTTGGCCACTTCTTGTTCTGCGTGGCCCATATAATTCTTTTCGATGGCACTTGTCTTGTGCAGTTGCAGTGTCTGAACGCAAAAAGTGGCATCTGCCAGCAAGCTTGACGTGGAATCATCGCCGACTCGAGCTGAGAAGTACGCCTTGTGCGTCTGTAAGAAATGGCTCAGGTGTAGTTGTTAAACTAAAGGGGTGGTGATGAACTTGCCATAGCCAGAAGAGCCTAGAATGACATCGAGTCATTTCAAAGAATCTCGCAAGTCTCTAAATCGTCAAAAGATGTCCAACACACCTGAAGGCCTCGAAGAGTAAGGTTATCACGCAAATGTTGTCTCATACTCAAAGCCTCTTTGAAAAACTTGAAGACGGGATAGCTTTCCTTGCCAACTGATTGCTGGCCTTGCTCAAGATCCAAGGACTGGCAACCAGTGGCCAGTAGACAATAAAATAAAACCGAGGTTTCCATGTCAACAGCCAAGGCATATTCTGCAACCTCCTCTGCAACAAAATCCAAGCCTTTTCTCTCCAGTAGCGTCCTAATCCTATGTAGAAAGGTTAGACTAGTTTGGCTAGGAGATATGACCTAGCTGGATGGGACTATACCCTTCAGGGTCTGCATAGCATGCTTTCAAATAATCAAGTCAGTTCGACTCACTGCATGGGGCAAGAATCAAACCAATACATACCATCAAGACATTGAGAAGTAAATTTGGGGTCGTAAAAGTCTTTGAGTCCCATCTTTCCAGAACTTGATAGTGCTTCAGGACTGTCATCACATAAAATGAAAGGGTGCTGGAAGCGAAGCTTCTAATACAACGTGCGATTTGCTCGTTTTGTGTTTTGTTTATGACCGGATCACTGTCCAACGGTGGCAGGCTGAAGGACTCCAGCACTCGGCTGCATGGTTGAAGCAAATTCTCCCCAGAGACGTTTTGCATTTTGGCCGCAGTATCAGCCATGTGGACAGGCTGGGGGTCCAGACAGTCTGGCAGATGGTGACCTTCAGAAGTCCCTGTAAGTTGCAGATAGTGATCACTCTCGATGAAATAATTTTGCCACTGCCAGATCTCTGTTGGATCAGTGTTAGTAGTGCTCTCGACACTGTTGAATTCCATCAAGAGGCTGTGTGCATCCCAGCTATCAAATCTGAAAGACTCTTCTACTGATCCAGTACAAGCCATCACGCCGGATGGGCTCGATGGCGCAGCTGTCTGGGGAGGAGTTGGACTAGCCCTTGCCAAACGCAAGGAAGAATCAGACGGAGAGTAGTCTGGATCTTCGTTGTTGGGGTCATCAGTCTGCGTGGTTGATATGGTATTGTTTGCGCTTGCATCACTCGCTTTCCGGCTTGGATTCTTGTATAGGCTGTTTATTGTTGATTTCTGCCATTCTAGTTAGCTTCGGGTTTAGAGATCTTCTTTTCCATTGAGTATACTACCTGGCATTGGTTGCAAGGCTTTGTGTCGTTACCTAGTCATAAGTATGAGCGAAGTATGGAGTACAAAATAGAGGACTCTAGAACTTGCATCGAACTTTACGACGTTTACACGACTCGCAAGCTCCACAACGCCGTCTGAATCGTGGCTTGTGTCTGGAATCTGCGCTTATCTGATCATCTGTGACGAACACTATAGGCCCCGTCATTGTCGATGCAATTCTGGATTGATAGAAAGTATATGGTACAGATAGATTTAGAAGATCCAGGAAACACGATGGTCAGCTTAAATGTCCAATTGTTCTCTACCAGATAACACGGATGCTCCGCTTGTGATGGAGCCCTGGCAAGCTTCAGAATAATGCGATGCTGCAGAGCCGGCGAGTCATAATTTGTTCTTTTACGCG
>JAJJWN010000472.1:0-26023 GCA_021655885.1 Fusarium abutilonis | reverse complement strand
TCCCTCCCTCCCCTGTTCCCGACAAAACAAACAACTCTTGCAACTTTCCCGTTCCGCCGAGTCGTCTCCTCTTCTCTCTTCCCCTATCTTCGAGTTCGGATGGAGCCCGCAGCTCTCACAACAAGTTTGATATAAAACCCCTTCTCTGTCGTCGTCAAGCCCGCTTCCCGCTTTTCCATCCTGAGAAGAGGCTGCATACCAGCTATCCGGAACTGATAGGTCGTACTGCGTCTGCCCTGTTGCCGCGTGGAAACCCACAGCATGGCGTCCAGGGTGGCGGTGTGGTCAGTAATGGCTACCTATGGGGGAGAAGGGCGTGGGATTGGGTGTGGACGTATCGAATATGCCATGTGAGGCTCAAGACACTGAGGGACACCCTCTACCAGGAATATCTATCTATTGGCATCTTGGAGGCCGGGAATTAAACATGCAGCTAGGTATTTAGGGACTTCGATTTTAGGAAATACTCTGACGACACTCTACAGAACCTGGAATATGAATAGACCGGAAGCAGAGGCCACAGTAATGTCGGCAGCGGGAGCTCGACGGTGAGGAGATTGAAGTGGACGGCAACGACGGCTTACAGATTTGTTTGCGAAGATCTAGCTTCCTTTGAGTCCTTGGGGGTCATGATCGCCACAAGTACCTAGAATGAACCTCATAATCCTCAATCTACTCCTGACTGAAGCCATCCACAAGGTCAAGCCGAGTTCTCTACCCAAGATCCTCCCGAGTTTGCTCGCCTCCGCCGGCTATTCTGTTCCAAGAAGCCCCAGAAAACACTCGTTGCGTATGCACACATGGAACGAGAATACTGCATAAATTTGCATCAGTATTGCTTTTCCTGGCAACGCATGCATCGCACTTTGACGCAGCATCTGCTCAAAACAGTATCCGCGAGGGTATCTTACAGGCTACAGCGAGAACCCATCTTTTCTCTGTGCAGTGAGGAAAGAATGCTAATCATGCATTCGGCTATAAAGTGCAGAAACCCGGAATGCAAGGAGTTCCCGGTGATGTCGTCTGCGTTTCTTGTCTTTTCATTTCTTTTTTGGTGAGCCTGGCCCTTTTATCTTGGCACTCAATTACCGTCACTGCAAAACCACCATCACATAACGCTTTGTCACCCACCAGAGGATAAAAGATGCACTGCAAGGCCATGAAGAGACACAAGGAATCACTTGATCTGTCAGGGCTGCGAATTTTTGTATTAATCCGCTATGCACCGTCTGTTGTGCGTCGAACTATACAGTATACAGCCTGTATACAGCATATATATATCCAGGTGCTTGGACGTTAGAAGTTAGAACAGTAACCCCACGCCCACGGATAGATTCAAAAGCTTGGACTTTGAAACTACCGGGACCGTTGCGAGAAAACTAAACGCTTTTCGGTTTGGGGGCTGCCGTTAAGAAAACAAGACCAGGGCTTGCAGGGGTTTAGTTTTCCCTTGCACTTTCAGCGTTTTTGGTGGCTGGACTTTGGCTGAGCTGGCCTGGCCTGGCCTGACTGGGTTGCTCCAATTGTTAACAGTCTTATCTTGCATATTTGTGTGTGCAGTGCATATATGAATCGAACCGAATGCCGGGTTCATGGGATGGATCGAATCGAGTTTGGATCTTGATCTCATGATTTGTCTTTAGATATAGATCATATTTTGATGGGATGATGTGCATGGAAGGTTTGAGTGAGGGTTGAGGCACACGGTTGTAAGAATGGAGGCTTGGTCCCTATTATTCACTGCTAATACTATACGGAGTAGTAATAATATATGTTTTAAAACAAAACCTAAATACAAAAAGATAATTCATAAAATAAAAGAATTAGCAGATTATCTTAGGATAGTCTACAGCCAAGTAGGTTGGTTCTATATCTTAGAATATAAACCCAACAAGATCCATCTCCCTCACACAGCCCTGCGCATTCAGATTAAACCAGTGACATATCGTGGACAGTACCATCGAAGCCGGCGAGAAACAGCATCACTGAAGGCGGGGTCATTCCCTCGTGCTTTCTTTTCATTAGGTACTCGCACTGCATCCGCGTTGACGATGTCCTTGGTATGCTTCTCACGCACGTACATATAGCTCGTCTCAAACGATCTCTCCTCATCTGCACCTCGCCAATCTCTCAAACCAACAATCACCCGCCTCCCTATGGAAATCATGGTATCAAACGTTTTGCCTCTTCTTAATTGATCAACGACAATGCATGTTTGTGCCTCACAGCTCGTCAGATCTGTTCCCCCAAAAGAGAAATGGCTACATAAACGTGGCTTCTATCGGGATCTACGGGCTGTGGCGTTTTCTTTTTCTGCTTCTTTCTTATTTCTTGGCGGATGAGGAGGATGAAAAAGAGACAGACCAGTGTCTACCTAGGGATGGGCCGTGCCGCTCACCCTTTTGAGGTGTCTAAATAGGTTTTGTCGTTTTTGTCTTAGGTGACTTTAGTGTGTGTGGGCTGTTAATGCAGACATACCCACATTAGCCTCTGCAAGAATTCGGCTTTGACTCTTGTCATGTAGAGTACGGATACATGTTGTCACTTACAAGAATGTTCTCTCAATGGGATCAATTATCATTGTAACCGTAACAAACCGTGAGTTCTTGGCTACTCACTACTCGGCCGAAAGCCCTTCCATTCTGGTCGACTCATACAGGGTAAGAGACTTGCAATTGCACGACTGCAAACTATCACATATCAGAACACATAAAACACGCACATTGGCAGTCAAGAAATAATTTGGCTTCAACTTTTGACATGTATTTGAGTACAAGACCGTCTCCCAGAGCCAGTAAAAAGCGTCTGACCATTATCTCGCAAATCATGAAACTCCACCATGTCCATTCTAAGTACAAGGGAAAAAACACCCGACGAGTCCATTGACAAAAAAAAAAAAAAAAAAACCCTGCCGTGTATATTCCCTCACTCTAATAGTCTCAATCTTCCCATTCTTCGTCTAGTTGATCAATCAGCCGGTTCTCGGCGTCTCTGTCCTGCTCTCTCCGGCTCGGACTCGAATTGACTTGGTGGTAGCCACGTCGAATGGCCATTCTTCGCAGACAAGCCGTGAAGCAGCAAAAACATAGGTCCTATAAAGAAAGAAGAAAATTCCCATCCGTCAGCCCCAAGTCCATTTTAATTTTACAAAAAAAACAAAGAGGGGAGAGGGAACTCAGGGAGAGTATCGCTCGGACTTGGAGCCAGGAAGGGGACCACGCACGGAGATGAAGGCCCAGATGCCTGCCCAGAGGCTGTAGTTGGGGAGCTGACGCCAGCCGCGGGCATGCGTCACAGTTCGATTGTAGAAAATACCGCCAAGGAAGTAGACAAGCACGGCGATGACAACGATCAGACCAAAGATGCTGCCGGGGCCTACGCTTCCGGGCTTGTGCGGTTCGGCATGGGCGCATGCATGGGAGGATCGGACTTCAAAGAAGTAGGCGCACTCGTCAGGATCGGTACCAACAAAGGAGACACTAGCAGAGGTACTGCCAGGATCTCTATCGCAATGGAACGAAATCGTAGTCGACTTGCGTCTTCGCTTGTCCTTGGGCTTTGGCGCTTCCTCCACGGGCTCTTCGGGCTCGGGAACAGGGGTGTAAGCCGTCTTGTCATTCTCGTCGTCGAGCCACGAGTCAATTTGAGCAGATCGTGTGTAGATGGGTTCCGTTTTGTTCACGTCGGCACCGCAGGGTGATCCTCCCGTGTATTGTAGAACCAGCTTGCGGCCACGGCTCTGTAGGTTCATGGATTCAAAACTAGTCTGCGATTAGCTGGCGCATTCCCTTTGACGTAAAAAAAACATGAATGTTCAAACCAACCCTATCGAGAATACCTCGCCTCCCACCATGTAGTATGCGCTCACGTTCTGCCACAGAGGGGGCTCCACGCCGTAGACGTTCGTAACGGGTTCCACGACAGCACCGCAAATGTTCAATGTGAAGTTCTTGCCATAGTCGTATCCCTTTGAGAAGTAGTCCTTTGTCACTGCGTACTTGTTTTTGGTATCTTCAGGCGCAATGGCCATATCTGGTCGTAGATCGTAGAAACCGCCTGTGCCGGTGTGTGATGTAGCCGTACATTCTGGGACTTGGATCGTGGTTGACGGAGCCTCGTCCTCTGCGCTGACGGCAGCGAATAGGGATAAGAGGAGCGGTAATGACTGTAAACGCATGATGATGGATTCGATCGTATATCGTCTCGAAGCGTAGGAGAGTATTGAAGTGACCGGAACGGAATGGAATGGACGGGTCCAAGGTTGGATATCGTGCCTGAGCTAATAGAGCTACCTCGTTGCGACAAGGCCCGTCATGAAAGGAATGCCACTAAAAGAGGGGATGCAATAGAAAGGACAGTAATGAACTAAACAGAATATAACATCAGCAAAGTCTCTGACTTGGTGATGGTGATGGCAAAGTTGATTCTCCCTGATTATGTACGCGTGTGCCCCCGTCGAATGGAACTCAACCAAAACCTCAACCTGTCTTCTCCAAATTTAGCAGTCAAACCCGCCCTGGCCTTGAACCTTGGATGGACCGTGTCTACGGGGTAACTTTAGGGGGGGCTTGCTCTGTGGCGAGTCCCAGCCCGAGTGGCTGATGATGGCCCCTTTAGTCTGTGAGGATACCTCGACACGGACGGGCAAAGTATTAGTCCGGACATCGTTATCATCCATTGTCGGCGTCCGTGATCTCCCCCTGAGAAAAGCAGAGCCCGTGTCCATGAGTTTGATTTGCCAATTCTACTGAGACGAGCCCCAGCCGAATACGACAGAGGTAGCGGGGCCCGAGAAAGAATACCCAGCTCCTTGGTTGGTTGGACATGGAGCTAGGGACCAACGCGTAGTGAGCTTTCTGTAATTAATTTCGTCACGACTCTTTCGTAACGTAGTTTTTGCGCATTCTGTTAAAGAACCGCGAATGGTTGACGCTGTTTCCCGCGA
The DNA here is from genome assembly GCA_021655885.1 of Fusarium abutilonis. NCBI lineage: Eukaryota > Fungi > Ascomycota > Sordariomycetes > Hypocreales > Nectriaceae > Fusarium > Fusarium abutilonis. The sequence continues at coordinate 21,078 of JAJJWN010000472.1, read as the reverse complement.
GATTCTTGCTCGATCAACTGTCGGTTGAGAAATCAACTCTTCAGAGCTTATAACAACTAGAGGTCTCTCTACCTAGACCTGCTACGCGGTTCCTCAATTCACAACCTCAAACATGGCGCCTAAGACTAGACAGTCTCCTTCTGAGGAGCAACACGGTTACGAGTTCTTTGGCCCGTATGTTGATACTCAAACTCTTGACTCTTAACTCAATTCAGCAACTAATCAACTTATAGTCCCGGCGCCTTTGCCATCTCCTTCTTCCTACCCATCCTCGTGTACGTCTTGAACTTTGCCTGCAACGACATCTCGGGTTGCCCCGCGCCGTCTCTTCTTCACCCCAAGACCCTTTCGCTCGATAGCCTGAAACAGGAGGTTGGCTGGCCTCACAATGGAGTTGCTGGCTTGGTTAGCTGGAAGGGAACCGGTGCCGTCGTGGCTTACAATGTGCTGTCGCTGATCCTCTACCGTGTGCTGCCTGCGACCGAGGTTGAGGGTACTGAGTTACGCTCTGGTGGACGACTCAACTACAGATTCAACAGTTCGTCAAACTGAGAAGACCCTAATGAGACTATACTAACCTTTTCAGCCTTGTATTCTAGCACCTTTACCCTTGCTGTCCTCGCCGCTGGAACTGTTGCCCAGGGTGCAGAATTCCCTGTCTGGACCTTTATTTCGGATAACTTCACCCAGATTCTGACCGCTAACATCCTCTATTCCTACCTCGTGGCCGTGTTTGTCTATGTCCGAAGCTTCAGCGTCAAGCCTGGCAATAAGGAGAACCGAGAGCTTGCTGCTGGCGGCCACTCAGGCAACATACTGTACGATTGGTTCATCGGCCGCGAGCTGAACCCCCGAGTTACTATCCCTCTCATCGGTGAGGTCGACCTCAAGGAGTTCCTGGAGCTTCGCCCTGGTATGATGGGCTGGATTATCATGAACTGCAACTGGTGCGCTCAGCAGTACCGCAACTACGGTTTCGTGACTGATAGCTCTATCCTTATCACTGCCGTCCAAGCCCTATATGTCTTTGACTCTTGGTGGAACGAGGCTGCGATTCTGACCACTATGGATATCACTACCGATGGATTCGGTATGATGCTGGCCTTTGGTGATATTGTCTGGGTTCCCTACGTCTACTCGATGCAGACCCGATATCTGTCCGTCCACCCCATCTCGCTCGGCCCCCTAGGTCTCGCCGCGATGCTGAGTCTTATTGGTCTCGGCTACTACATCTTCCGCTCAGCCAACAACGAGAAGAACCGCTTCCGTACCAACCCCGACGACCCCAGGATCTCTCACCTCAAGTACATCCAGACCAAGAAGGGCAGCAAGCTGCTCACGACTGGCTGGTGGGGTGTTGCTCGACATATCAACTACCTGGGTGACTGGATTCAATCATGGCCCTACTGTCTTCCCACTGGCCTTGCTGGCTACCAGATTCTGAGCGCTGGATCCAACGCAGAGGGCGCGTACGTGATGCGTGACGGCCGGGAGGTTGTTCAGGGCGAGGCCAAAGGATGGGGCATGCTCATCACCTACCTTTACATCGTGTACTTTGCCGTTCTGCTTATTCACCGCGAACGCCGTGATGATGACAAGTGCCACCGCAAGTACGGCAAGGATTGGGAGGACTATCGCAAGATTGTCCGCAACCGAATCATTCCCGGCATCTATTAATCTGACAAGGAAGTCTGAGAATGGGAAGCCAAAGGAAAGGAAGAGGGCGTCACGATGCTTTGTATCTCCGATGGTTGGCGGTCTGGGAAGGGAAAAGTCACTGGGTCGTTAGATTTACAGATCATAAGTTCATAACGCATCCCAGGCGCCATGGAGTGTATATTGAGGATAGCAAGCTTACCTACCTGCCTATCTGGGCATTGAGCTACTATGCTAGCTCGGTAATTAATGATAGTTGAATTTTTAAGCCTCTATCCATACCGCCACATGATCTTTCTCGTCATGTATCATGATGCTTACAATTCCCGAGCTCAAGCTACTCAGCCTATTCAAGACTGCTGCATGGGACGTTACGTTACTTGTACATACGCAGATTCCCAAGCTAGTGGGTAAACTGTGCATATATCTGACCATGAGCACCACGAGGTCATGGAAAACGGGCCGAAGTGTGCGTCAAAGACCGTCGGTTCATGTTGGGATAGAGAGGGGGCTTCTAATGCGGGGAAAACGACGAGGGCAGGGGCATCGTGGGGAAGGGAATGGAGACCGAGTTGATGATGCTGGAGACGTTGTCTTCGGCAATTGAGAAAGGAATTGGCGGGCAGTGAATCTGTGCTTCGTTCTCGTTAGTCTTGAGCTTGCTCTAAAGTATCTGGAACAATTTAACCGTGCACTTTATTATACTTTTACCTCGCAGAACAGGGAGGAAGCTAGATCCAGGGACTACGACATGAAAAATATTAGCTATGCCGATCATCATTTTTGGTGCCATCGCTGGACGAGCATCGCGGGGAAAGATATTGTGATTGGAGATGTGACGACGAAAACACCACTCGGGTCTCGATCAAGATGAAGCGAAGAATACAGTGACGTCAATATATCTAGTTGAATCCTATGTACATGCCCAGGTTCACAATGAAGCATCATCATCAGCTGTTGTCCTTCCCCAGTTTGCCCAAACCCATGACCTCTCTGCTCCCATCTCCTCTCATCATCGGCCCTTTTTTCCCCATGGGCAAGGGGGATACCCCGGTCGAGTCTTTCAATGCCTCCTTAGCCAACGAATTGACCAGTCCCGAGGCAGCTCGACCCTCCGGCAACGCTTTATTTTTTACATGACCTTGTCAGTCAATCTGATGACGAGTCCGAGGTCAGAACTGAGAAGCATTGCTCGTGTATCCGGGAAAACATGCAGGAAACAGATGTTTTCCTGAAGTTTAACTACCTAGTTAGTTTAGTATAGTTTAGTAACTTTAGTTTGACTTTTGGAGGAAGGGATGTGCAGACTTGGTGGAGAGAATTGGCCGTGGTCTAAGACAGATGCCGCCCTAGCACCACTTGGTTAATATCCGAGGATTTACATAAAGGCACGCGGCTGTCCTTTATTTTGTGCATATTCACGAAGGTTTTTGAGAAGCTCACAATCGAGACTTTTCTAGAATTCTTCTTTTTCGACACTCGAACGCGCAGCTCTTTAGTTAGAGTTTTGTGCCGTCTCCTACACCAACGTCTCAACCGTTGGGTCCAACCGTTCCAATATATTGGACTAGCCCAGTAATTGTCAGTCAGTCCGCCCGTCCTCTCTCCCTCCAGTGCAAAATATTCTATTTCCTGTTGTCCGAGGATGAGAATTTGCTAATTCTTGTTGCTCAGATACACGACTATACGATATATAAAGACAATAAAAAGTAAAGGGATGAAGACCAGTTGGCTCGCCGCAGCCCTTTTTTTGGGCGCTGGCACTGATGCTGCAGTTCCAGGTGCCTTAGCAGGTGTCAAGGTGAGCCATCGTCAACTTTCTTCCTCTTCATACTTGCCCATTATTCCTCCCTTCAACTATTTCCCCTATTCCCTCGCTGCCCTTTCAAGTCAGTCTCACTTCAATAGTTGGCAAACATTCCTTCCCTTGGACTACAGCAACTCAGTTCAAAAAGCTCAGCATTTCTCTCGTTCTTATTTCTATCGTCATGCCCCCCTGCATGTGGGATTGGGAAACTGCCGACTGGCTCTTCGTTCTCTTCTCTGTAGCACTCATTAGTATTCAGCCTCTGTTTATCTTTTTCTACTTTCTTTTCCGTCTCTTCGGAATCGACTACTACTAAGTCACCTCGAGTCGGGAGGCTCTCGCTGAAAGAGAATGCGCCTCTCGCTCGTATCGTCGCTAGTGGTGACGGTGACGGCGACGGCGATGGTGGCTGTTGCTCCTTTGTCGAACCAAGCTGACGCTCAGAAGGTTGTTGCTAGGGAGGAGCTCTCATACTCACCTCCTCACTATCCGTCTCCATGGATGAATCCTGAAGCCGTTGGTTGGCAGGAGGCGTATGCCAAGGCTAGGGACTTTGTATCACAGCTTACTCTACTTGAAAAGGTCAACTTGACCACTGGTGTTGGGTGAGTGACTCTTTGCAAGCTAGTGAACGTGGCTTCACCAGCATGACTTACACTTCATCCAGATGGCAGAGCGAGAGATGCGTCGGAAACACAGGATCTGTTCCTCGCCTAGGTCTGCGAGGCCTTTGTCTTCAGGATGGCCCGCTAGGAATTCGTTTGTCCGATTACAACAGCGCTTTTCCTGCCGGCATTACTGCTGGTGCTTCTTGGAGCAAGTCGCTCTGGTACGAGCGAGGACTGGCGATGGGCACTGAATTCAAGAAAAAAGGCATTGATATCGCTCTTGGTCCCGCAACTGGTCCTCTTGGCCGCCATGCAGCTGGTGGTCGAAACTGGGAGGGTTTCACTGTCGACCCCTACGCAGCTGGTCATGCAATGGCCGAGACAATTAAAGGTATTCAGGACGCTGGTGTCATTGCTACCGCAAAGCATTACATTGCAAATGAACAAGGTATGATTATCCCTAATCTCGCAGCGACGAGATACTCATATATGCACAGAACACTTCCGTCAGAGGGGAGAAGTCAAGTCCAGAGAGTTCAACATTTCTGAGTCTCTATCCTCCAACATTGATGACAAGACCATGCATGAGCTCTATGCCTGGCCTTTTGCCGATGCTGTTCATGCTGGAGTTGGTGCCATTATGTGTTCCTACAACCAAATCAACAACTCGTACGGTTGCCAGAATTCTAAGCTCCTCAACGGACTTCTTAAAGACGAAATGGGCTTCCAAGGCTTCGTCATGAGCGACTGGCAGGCTCAACATGCTGGCGCTGCTTCTGCTGTTGCTGGTCTTGACCTGACTATGCCGGGTGACACTGAGTTTGGAACTGGATACAGTTTCTGGGGCGGAAATTTGACACTCGCCGTTATCAACGGAACTGTTCCAGCCTGGCGAATCGACGATATGGCTATGCGAATCATGGCCTCCTTCTTCAAGGTCGGCAGGACGGTCGAGGATCTCCCTGACATTAACTTCTCATCCTGGACCCGCGATACCTTTGGTTTCGTCCAGACTGCTGCCCAGGAGAATCGTGAGCAAGTCAACTTTGGAATCAATGTCCAACATGATCACAAGAAGCACATTCGCGAGTCTGCAGCCAAGGGGACCGTCATACTCAAGAACAGCGGTTCTTTGCCCCTCAACAAGCCTAAGTTCCTCGCTGTTATCGGCGAGGATGCTGGACCCAACCCAGCTGGGCCCAACGGCTGTGGCGACCGCGGTTGTGACAATGGTACTCTAGCTATGTCTTGGGGATCAGGAACTTCCCAGTTCCCTTACTTGATCACTCCCGATCAGGGCATTCAAAACCAAGCCGCAGTCGATGGCTCTCGATATGAGAGTATCCTGAACAACAACCAGTGGGACCAGACACAGGCTCTTGTTAGCCAGCCTAACGTGACAGCTATCGTTTTCGCAAACGCCAATGCTGGTGAAGGCTACATTGAAGTTGATGGCAACTTTGGCGACCGCAAGAACCTCACTCTGTGGAAACAGGGAGACGATCTCATCAAGAATGTTTCCGCCATCTGCCCCAACACTATTGTTGTTCTCCATACCGTTGGCCCTGTCCTACTGACTGAGTGGTATAACAACCCCAACATTACCGCCATTGTCTGGGCTGGCCTCCCTGGCCAAGAGTCTGGCAACGCTATTGCCGATATCCTTTACGGCAAGACAAGCCCTGGACGATCTCCCTTTACCTGGGGCCGTACCCGCGAGAGCTATGGAACCGAAGTGCTCTATGAGGCTAACAACGGCCGAGGTGCCCCTCAGGAGGACTTTTCTGAAGGTGTCTTTATCGACTACCGTCACTTTGACCGCCGATCTCCCAACACCGACGGAACGACATCGTCTAATGACACCGCGGCTCCTCTGTTCGAGTTTGGATTTGGCCTGTCTTGGACTACGTTTGAGTACTCTGACCTCAACGTTCAAGCTCATGGTAACACGACCTACCAACCTCCTGCTGGCGCGACCATCCCGGCCCCCTCTTTCGGCAACTTCAGCACCGACCTGAACGACTACGAGTTTCCCGCTGGCATTCGATACATCGACAAGTTCATTTACCCATACTTGAACACCACTTCTTCTGCCAGTGAGGCATCCCAAGATCCCGAATTTGGTGAGACCGCCGAGGAGTTTCTCCCCCCGAACGCGGTCAACGGCTCGGCTCAGCCACGTCTTCCTGCCTCTGGAGCCTCTGGAGGTAACCCTCAGCTGTGGGATGTTCTTTACACTGTCACTGCAACGATCACCAACACTGGAAACGCCACGTCCGACGAGATTCCCCAGCTCTACGTCAGCCTGGGTGGCGAGAACGAGCCCGTCCGCGTTCTGCGAGGCTTTGACCGACTCGAAGACGTTGCCCCCGGGCAGAGCGTCAAGTTCAACGCTCAGCTTACTCGTCGTGATCTGAGCAACTGGGACTCTGCGTCTCAGAACTGGGTCATCACGGACCATGCCAAGACTGTCTACGTTGGAAGCAGTTCCAGGAATCTGCCCCTGAGTGCGCAGCTACAGTAAGGAATGATGATTTTTTTGGAATTAAAAGGCCCTCGGGCCAAAGGATGCACAGCCTTTACAGCGGGTACATTAACAATAAGTGCAAATAGCCTAATGAGGATTACGATTACTGAACTCTGAAGCATGACTCTGATCTCTGAAAAACTCGTGATGTGCTCCGTGTCCTTCCTTTGAGGTGTTGTTTTGGTTTCTTATCTAAAAGCACCCATTTAAACTCCCTTATACATCTATCATGTGTTTCGCCCTCGAAAGAAATCCTATTCACCCTTTTCCTGAGCAATTTATGAAATTGCCCGACACCACGAACGCCGAGCTCCAAGTCGCCAGTCTACTCCTCCCAAAGGCCGAAGAATCCTTTGTGGTGTGTTATATGCAAAATGTGACGAGGGTAAGTTGCTAGCAAACGAGGAGCTAGACGGCAACTAGAACTGAGATGATAACTTTGCTAGCTGCTCGCCTGATGCTTGGGAGATGTTGTTCGATAATAGCCCCGAAGGCGGCCCCTTTCCTTGCACTTCATGAACGAGAGTATGTATAGTGATCGATATAGAAACTGACTCCGATCTACCTACCTCTTATATCTTATCCCCAGGCCCTCAGCCCTCTTCGATACTCAGCGGCAAGACTCGGAGTCGAAAAGCGGACCTTTGGTTTGAACGATGGTATGTAGCGACAAGACTATTGCAAGCAGATGGGTGGTCAAAAATCAAATATGATGTTTGCGGTGGGCTTAGTCGGATGATGGCGAGAAGGAGGGGGCAGTGTCGGAAGAGATTTGTATAGTCTGGAATTGGGGATGAACTGCTTGAAGATTTGACGTCAGCTTCGGTCCAATATACAGAGGCAGCGAGAATTGGTCATAGGCTTCTGTCGAGTCAGGGAACGCCTGGATGTGGGCTTGAAATTGAGCTTGTTATGGTATCTTACCTTATCTAGATGTTGACTTCTAATTTGACAGATTGATCGTAGGTTGTAAAGGATGAGTTATCTTGGTTTCTATCTAAAAGAAAGAACTTGTAAGTTTTTGAATTAGTGTTAGTAGCTACATGGTAGCAGGTTGTCAGGAAAAAGAAACAACCTCACTCTAAACGGAGACCCCTTATTTGGCAACATTCGCCAATTGTGATGTCTCTGAAACTCAGCGAGTCTGATATAGAGAGAACGGTGAAAAAGGAAAAGGTCTCAGAGGGAGTCGAGCCCTCGCTGGCGGAATCAGAATAGCGTGATGTGTAAAAGGAGTAACTAAAGTGCGAAGAGCTGTGAGCTAAAATGATTTGTGCATCTGTTACCGCAAAGTAGTTGATTGATGAAAGGCAACTAGGTGCTGCTTCTGTCCGAGAAGTATGCCTTTCCCTCATTTATAAGTTTGCTGTAAAACACCGTTTTCTTTGAAATATGAAAGTAGAATTGATAGTAGTCAGGACGTACTAGAAGAGAATACGGAGTTGAGTATGAGATCTGTGTATATAAAGTACCAGCTCCCGGGCTGTCGTTGCAGAATCTCAATGACACAATTGCAGCAGAATGACAACACTTGGACGAGATCATGCCTTGGGAATTTGGCGTCGTGGAAGGAAGAATGGCAAGTAGTATCGGTATGATGATGTTGTCGTCTGGTCGAGATAAACTGTCAGTCAAGCTGCAACAGCATTAAGGGGTCTAGCTTGAAGACCAGAATTGAGCAAAGGGCTTATCGGATCATGGTCTTCATCCAAGAGGTTCATGAAAGAGCCATGTCTATGCAAACATTTTGATCGAGAGATGTTTTGAACCTATTGCATGGAATACAATGAGGGCATTTCTTGCTTGCATGGGTCAGATGACAAGTATTATTGACACAGGATAGTCCTCAGGAGTACGATCGCGACTGTTGTATTCCAAGGTGTGGTCTTGGTGAAAGTGTTAGGATTTATGTATAATCAGAGCGATCTTTCTTCAACTCCTTGATGTGAAGCCAAGAGACGGCTCGCCTTCATCGAATGTGGTGTCTGATTCCGGGTGAGTACGTAGCCGCACCGATCAATCATGCCTGAAGATGGGAAGAATCAGCTTTAGTCATGGATGACAAAACATATCAATTAATCATTCCGGGAAAGGAAATCTGTAGCGCTGCTCTGAAAGCTCTAGATGAGAGAGATGAACTCAGAGGAGCGCCTAGGATGTTACCAACTGACCTTGGTTTTCACCTTGGGTGGTATCGGCTTGGCGATGATGAACAAAGTTCCATCCCGTCTCGCTCCATAAAACAAAGTCACACTATCTGGAGCTTTGCTCTTCTTCTTCTTCTTTTTCTTTCCCAAATCCTTGTTCCTTGGCTGATCGGTCTCTAGTTGGATCGTCTTCAACTGAGGCAGGCCCATAAAGAGCACTTGTTCGCCAAGATGGCTCATGTAACCGTACCTGGAGGACCTGATGTGAATGGGTGCATACATCTGGGGTTCGGGGGCTTCTGTCTAAGAAGAGGATCTTAATTATGTAATCTCGGTATCTTGGTTAAGTTTCACCTGAAACAGATGTTTGAGATCATGTGTCTGGACAAGGATGATGACATACTTGATGTATGCAGAGAGGGTCTTGGAGTTGACAGTTCTGATGCTGAAATGCGAGACAGTGTCTTGGCTAGACTCTGGTGTTTGGAGGGAAGAATTTCTGGAAATAGTAGAGCCCTAAGGGGAAACAAAAAGACAATAACAAGAATTGAATATCTGCCGGCGGCGAAGTAATATGAGGAGGGCCTTGTACTTCCGGGTCAGCATTCCTCAATGTCCAATCCTGACGAAATCTGCTTTTTCAGTATTTGGTATGTGGGTTTCTGATGTTCCTCTAAGATCTATCACCTAGAGTGCGATTAACTGCCAGCGAAGGTTTTGACACCAAGAGTCGAGCATCATCTCAATCATGATTATCTGGTATTGTTTCTCGGGTTCAATCGCAGGCCTAGGATTATCCTGAATTAGAATGTCCTGCATCTTTGCGAGCGTAGTGTATAGTCTCTTACCAGAAATTTTCTCCGTGATAAAGAACAACTGCCGAAGAGGATCAAGTTAGGAAGAGCCGCGCATCTACACATCTAGGACTCAGTATATAGAAGCAATCCTTACCGAGGAGAGTATGCCAACGTCTTTGTGTCACCACGCCTGATCATTTGTATGCAGAACTCATAAGCAAACATCGCAGCTGCCGATATGATGATAAATAGAGAACTTTTGCAATCGGCCCGGTATGAAGTCAACTGAGAGGCAGGTAAGAATGCAATTCCCGAATTGGATCTAGTCCGAGGTCAGCTGGATACACAGTCGTCTGCGGTCAAAATTGTCTGGCTCTTCACCTCACACGTCCTCTGCGTGCAGTCACCTGAAGGGCCATAGGTCTTGGCCAGACATGTTTCCCATTCCCCTTTCTGGGAAAGCTTGCGAAGAGGCAAGGAGGGGGACAATGTGCAAGGGTCAAGGTCATATTTAAATGCTTTTGACCCCCACTGGTCATCGCCCCCGACAGTGATTCACTGACGATTGACAACAATCGGGCCCGCCGTGGTCTGTCTCTGTTGGAGCTGGTGATGGTCGAGGTAAGAATCATGTTTGCCTTTCATTATGCCTGGTTTGCGTGTGACTAACGGATAGCTGAAGTAGGGCTTGCGAAGAAAGGGCGTTGTGGGGGTCCAAGGAATGATTGTCCGCAGAAAATGTGTACTTCTGTTACGCACTCGGTTAGGTGGTATAGTCTGTACCTCTGCTGGTCTGGGTGAGCCATGAGTGAGCAGTTTGCTGACCATGGTTCGCCTTGGAGAGTCTCCGATACGGAGGGCTTGTCGTCCGCTCTCAGTTTCTGCCTTGGATCGTGGCTATGCTACCGATATCCCTGGGGTATACCCCTATCTGCATGACTCTAATGACATACAGAAGGGGTGATACCATGCTGTCTGAAGCTGATTCCTTGGCTGGATGCTGGAGCGATCTCGATGATGATTCTGTTCACAATTTAGGCGCCCTTGCGGAGTAATTTCTCAGGTACAGCCGCTTCTCCTGCACCGGTAGCATCTACTAATCAGTCTACTAATCAGGTTACAGCATACAAAAAGCAGAGAACCTTGGTGTTGTTACTTACAAACCGGGCGTGGACGATTCCACCTGTTCGAGTGTTTTTTTACGACTGGACATGAAGCTGGCTGCACGCGTTTTCGGGCAAACTAATGCACCGTAGTGCAATGGAATGGCATGGAAAAGAAGGCACAGGATGATGTTAAATGTTTTTCAAAGAGAATGGATGCTTGTCAAACTGGACTTCGAAATCACGGATTTTGTCAAGGATAGAAAGAATATGAGCGGTCACGTGCGTGAGATGGATACAGTGACTGTGGAGGAAGTGCCTCTGAAAGATGGAAAGAGGCCTGTTGGGATCAATGGGGTTTTGACTACTACAGAAGCTCCTGGAATAGGTCTACTTGATAATAAATAATAATAATTATCTTTTTTCAACGTTTTTCTTACCACCAAATACGTGATCTTCCAAACTCCCAACAACAAACATATTGGTACTACATTTACATACGTCCACTTCTGATCTCAGGCAGTCACGGAAATCAGACAAAACTATCTTCATAACTTGCTAGTCAGACCATTCTTCCTCAAATCTCTGTCCATGTCGCCCCTGTGGTATGAGAATCTTGTTTCCCACTGAGGCTCGGCATAGAGTCACGAAGAAAAAGAGATAAATAAAGGACGGATATTTGGCCTTATGACCCATAAAGGTTGAAAATGAATACACAAAGATGGATTCAAACACGCGGGATCGAAACAGTTCACATGTCACTCGATTCACCAGAACTTCGCCCTAGGGAGTACATGCGGAGCGTCATGAGGCTGAGTTTACCATCGTTGTTGTTACCTTTGGCTGCTTGATTCAGTCAGAGCTTCTGCCTTGAACTGGCATGGAAATTTGAAGACGTGAACCGAACGACAGCAAAGGGTACATCGAAAAAAAGCTCTTTGAAACAGTTCTGAGTCTGACTAGGTAGCACCTGTCGAAGCTAACAAGAGTGACGAAAATCCTCCAAGCATTTAGGAATCGCCTTTACCAGAGGCACACTGTCCCCTACGCGGACAAGCCATTCTCAAGAACATGGATGGTAAACTGAGTACAGAAAGGAGAAACAAACAAATTAACTCGATACATCTTTGTTTCTTAAGTGCCAGTCCTCTCTGAAAGAGATTAACGTTAAATCTACCCAAAGTTCAAATCATGTACTCGAGACGAGGCTTGCCAACTCATTCTTTTAGCCATAAACCAAAAGATCTCAAGCATCTCTTCCCGACCTGGTACCTTCCCTCTCTTCTTTGGCGAAATCGGTTCCGACTACGGAGTTGTATCACCTTCATAGGTAGGACCGCATCTTCCCGAAGCAGCCTGCAGTTGATGTGTTACATCTTCCTAGCAGTCAAAAACTTTAACCCCTTTCCTGTGACACAGGATTTTGGGGGGCGTAGCTGCTACACATGGCGAACTACTCGGTTTCTTATCTGCCTCGTTGATTCAACTCATGAGACTGAAGTAACCACAAGAGTCATTTGGAAAGGTATATCAAGTCAACTTTCCTTCTGGCTTGCAATTGTTCAAGAAGTCTTTGCTGTTCTCTAGTAGTATACGTTAGTTCAACTCATCAACATCCCCTAAGAGCACAATCTGGCATTCAACAAGCCAACCCTACAACAGCATCCAACAACCCATACAGTCGTGGAATCTTCCCATACCAGCATAACCCACTACCAGTTTCTTCATTATGGGTGCAAGTAAGCTCAGTGGAAATCATGCGACTCGTGGTCATGATGTCTGGAACAAATGTCGAGTGCCAGGATGCACCAAGGCAAAAGGGCGGTATACAAACACGGGAGGAGAGTCTGTATATTGCAAGAATCGTCTGTATTCCCCAGCTTTACCTTTCACTAGTTACTAATGGCGTTAAGATTGTTGCTATGCTGGGGCGATGTGCACTGCTCAGACTGAGCCCGGCAAGAAATTCTGCTACACGCGTAAGTACACCTTGCCAACTCGCTTGTGATAGAAGCCTCAACTAGCATAGACTCCATCTGTGCTCAGCCTGGATGTAGCACCAGCCTCCTGGCTATTGAGGGAGAGTCCTTTCAGTACTCAAGAACTGGTGGCTATGAATGGTTATGCCCTGAGCGTAAGTGCCAGATTCTTCTACGCTCAACGAGATGATGGAAACGATTCACCTAACAAATGCCAGATTCTTGCAGGATGAAGGACGGAAACGGTCAATGCTACAGGCCTCGCCGTGATTCAAACACGCAGTATTGCGTAGACCACGCCCGAGAGATTAACTGCCTGATACCAGGCTGCACCTATGATCGAGCGCCGGGCTCTCGTGTCTGCGAACGACACACCTGCCAAGATCACGACTGCTTCCATCAAGTATACCAACTTGGTCGGGATGAAAGGAAGTGCACCCGTCATCAACCTTGCGCCGCGCCAGGTTGCGACACCCACGTTGACCGCGGGAACGACAGGATTCCCAAGACGTTCTGTCCCAATCATCACTTGTGCCATGCCTATGGAGGATGCGACGCGATTGTGAATGTCGATTCTGGCTATTGTCCGGAGCACAAGTGCAATGTATCCGGCTGCTGTCAGATTCGAGATCTGCTTCAGTCTCCTCTCACGCTTTGGTGCCGCCAGCGTAAGTCCGCGCCTCTTGCTCCAGTTCCATAAGCTAACCATATAGATACATGCTCCCTGCCAGGCTGTCTAGATAGCGTTGCCGTTTCCGTAGATACGCGCTCACAGAACTGCTCCCGACATACCTGTCAACGTCCTGGCTGTTTCGAAATAGCAAACGAGGACGGAACCAGCTCACCTTACTGCAAGTATCATGCATGCGAGAACAAAGCATGTCACCACATGGCCAAGTTCCCCGGTGGTTACTGCGTGAGCGAAGCGTGCTCCAAGGATGGCTGCGCGGGAAAACGAGACGCCGACCACCCATACTTCCCACATCTTTGTCCAGCTCACCGAATTGAGGAGAGTTCACGCTATTCTATCCCTTCTGGGGATCGCTATGTTCTTTCTTCTGGTCGCTACAGTCCAAGCAGACCTCGTACACCAGATAGCCTTGGGAACGATAGGCACAGACCTCGGGTCTACACCCCTCTTCCCACTGATCTGTCCCGTCAGCCAAGATATCGGGATCCGTATCAGGTGGAGGAGGCTGAACGTCGGTATGCGAACATGGACAGGGAGTTTTGGCGCTCTACTCCAAGGTGGATGCCTCGAAGGTAGGGGTATGTCGAGACACTTGATGGACAGTATGGGATGGATTCTGTTAGAGGTGGATATAAAGTGCGAGGTTGGGCATTTGAGTAACGTACGGCATTGCAGTGCTGCGCAGGGTCTACATTTTCTCATGATTCTTTCTCGTATAGCTTGTTCAGCTTCTATTTTAGTCGGCACGTTTGACATTGATGGCCACTAGATTGTTACAGGGGATGATGGTCTTGCAAGCACGGCAGGGGGGTGACATTGCACAAGAATTTGATTTGAACGAACTCTGACAGATGTCAGATTCATAGTTTAACTTAAACTTTTCTGGTTCCGATCAAGAATTCTATCTCTGATCTCATTTGCTATAACGGACTTCTCAAGTGTGTGCAATCTTTGTATTCTCTGCATTGTCTCTATCTGGCTAAGCTGGGTTGATCTATACAACCTGTTGGGCGCACCTAACAACTCCCCGCTCCCAGCACAAGCTTTTCCACCTGTAACCTAGTTGGAGGTCCTCACTCAGGGTTTAGGTTCTGAACAAGTCTTCGAGGTCAAATAGCAGAACGATATAAGAAAAAGATCTAGGACTAGGCCGACAGAGCTATGCTCCTTGCATGAACTTCCCCAGCGTGATCACCACCTGTGATAGGTCCCAAAGTTGATGATCAGGGTAGGTCGTTCATTTTAAATCTATCCCTGAGGGTTGATAAGGCCACTCGTCTGTTTAAGCTTTTATATAACTTACTCCATTCTATGTTTTTGAATTCGAGGCTCATCACGGATACATCGTTGGACCTCAAGAGTATAGCTATGTAAGTTGAGAATCTGTCCATTTGTATGTATAATTGAACAGTGGAGATATTCAGTCTCATGCTGGGTGGTTTTCAAGGTTGGAATTCGGAAGTTGGGAGAGACAGGGGCTGTCCAAGATGGGAGAAAGCAATGCTTTTATACTTAGTCTCATGCGATGATTGATTAGGTTTGCTAAATAAAATTGCTTGGGACATGCAGTAAGACTTACGTGCATTACTATGTCATCGCAAACTGTATTCAGATGACAAGCAGCACGCACAAGATGCATGCAAGAAGATAACTTTGTAATCTTTCTATAACCTACCACAAGTATCTAACGAATGAAGATGTAAAGTTATGAGATGCCTACATGAACAAACAAAATAATAACTGTGCGAAACAGAAAAAAAAAAGAAAAAAAAGAAAAAAAGAAAAAAAGAAAAAAAGAAAAAAAGAAAAAAAGAAAAAGGAATCCCCCCTGCTAGGCTGTGTGTCATACTATCTCTTCCCAGACTACACGCATAGTCTGCTATTGCCCGCAACAGCATCTTGCTAATTCATCAATTCCTAGCCGGAGCTATGGCTCTCCTGCTAGGCCAAAGCCCTGCTCTGCCTGGCGTTCTCACGTCGTCTAAACCACTCCTCTGAAGACTGGGCCTTGACACAGAGCTTGGCATGAAAAATAGCCATAGGAGACATCCGGTAGCGCCAGCGCTGCATTGAGTACTAATCGTTCCAGAGTTCGTCTACGGCTGTATCGGCCTCTTGGTTGTAATTGAGGGTGTAATGGAGTGCACATAATAAATGCACACATTAGGCTTATGAGCAGATTGTTCTCTCATAAGACTAGTGACATGATAGCCTCTACAGCGCGAAGCATCTGATACACAGTAGCCATGCTGTGCCAAAGGTCATCTCTCCGATAAAAAAGACCTCGTTGCGTGGTCCGGAGGTGATTGTGGGGCCGATCCGGAGCTGGAGCCGAGGAGACAAGGGAGGGTGAGAATGGGAGTTCGACTGCGGCAAGAAAAGTAAGAGAGACCGGTAATGACCATCATGCTATGAGCTAAAAATGGCAATTGTGTATTTGACAGACAGGGATGACACTTGTAATGTATTAAAACAATACCTGACGTTTATTCAAGTTTGACTATTGTTACATGGATCCCGCCATCGCTTCGGATCCGAAACTCATGTGAAAACAGGCGAAAAGACCAAGCGATAATAGCATGAATACACAAGCTATACAAGCCCATAACATGCAGGAAACAGTAGAATTCGATATAGTTAATTAGCTGCGAATATCATCAAATGGCCTTATCATCGACATATATACCGCGCGCTTAAGTCGTCACTCAATTGGCTCTTTGTCTCTCTAGCGGCGTGGCCATCACCAAAAGCTTCAACCAACGAGACGCATCCGCGACCGGGTCCTCTTGGCCCCGAGGAATTTGAATCGCGAGCTTGAGCCTGTCATTGGTTGGTTGGTTGTGATGGGTGGTGTTAGCCCCCCTGTCAGTTGTCTCATGCAGTGTGAGTGTGAGGGCACCATCGCTTTTGTATGAAGCGGTTCGCTGTTGGAATTCGGTTTTTGTATTCTCACTTCTCTTCTTTTCTTTTCTCTTTTTTTTCCTCGCTGGCGAGTGATTTAATTTACTATACAAAATATCTCTTACACAAGAATACCCTTGATTCGCATACGCTCACTCTTCAAGCGGCATAACCACTATACCATCGATATCCTCTATACACTCAACAGACCGACCCCACAATGGGCAACAACCTCTCCTCAACCTTTGTCCCTGATACCTCGGGCGTCGTCTTCAGTCCCGAAGATCGAACTTCGGGCATTTTCCTCGCCATCTTCTGGGGTTCATCTCTCTATGTCTGCGCCATGATTTTTGCCACTTGTGCTCTTATCGATCGATGGAAGGGACCCTACGACCGCGTGAGGACCGAGATCAGTTCCGTGTTTGCCGCCATGTTACTGTCGACAGCTTGGCCGGTGGTCATGGCCTATCTTATCATGTCACCGATGGAGATGGAATGAGAGTAGACGTGATAGGTGAATGGAATAGTCAATCGGTTATTTGAGCGATACGGCGCAATGAGGATGGCGATGGATGGGATCAACAAGGTCAGACCTGGAGTTTGAGTGCATATTGCAGCGATATATCATCTAATACAACATTATTTTACGTTTTACAAACCAGTCGCCCTGGACATGACTGTGCAGTCTCCCTCGGCCAGCCAACTTATTCTCGAGCGCTCATTAGAATCCCTGCGACTCTCTTCTATTATATACTCATCCCACAAGAGTGTTGCGCCGACTCCTGTCCGATCGCGCATCCTTTCTTCCAATGATAGTCTCAAGCGCCTGTGTCAAAGCCTTGGCATCATATCTCCCACCTCTTCCCTTCTCGTCCTTTGGGCCGTACAGCCTCGTCGCATCAATACCCAGTTGTCCGAACTGCTGCTTATCCACCTTGGGCGATTTGGGGCCCTCTATATAGATCACATGTGTCACATAATGGCAGTATTCCTCCTCCGATGGTGCCGACAATCCTCTGGAGTCGGCAAGGGCGTTGGCAATAGCTCCGACAAAGTCTAGGCCGGTAAAGGGTGCTGTAGACGGACCAGTCTCGCGGTCGGTGGTGCCATTGAGGATGAGAATCTTGTTACGGACCTGTGGACTGACGATGGCATCGCCAACGCCGCGGAGAACGAGACTCGGGATTAGTGATGTGAAGAGAGAGCCTATGCTATATACTATGCTGTGCACAGATCGAAGTGCGTCTAGAACCCGTGGATTCGCGGGCATCTTGATCTCCTCGCCGTACGGATTGATGTACCAGAGTCGTGAAATCCTCGCCGGTAGATCCTCTTCTTGGTCTTTGGAAAAGGCGATGGCAGGTCGTCTCAGCGCAGGCAATGTACCTGGCAAGTTCGCATCCTCTACGTGATGGTGATCATGATGCCACGGCCCATCTCGCGATACTGTTGGGCTGTGCACACCGGCCGATGTGCCTGGGACAGCAGCAGTTGGAGCACTTGGGTGAGAGATGTCGTTCTGGCCGGTAATTATCGTTCCATCCTCAAGGCCAGCCGCGATGTGGCTTGCAAAATTGGTGTTCAGAGCCGGCAAGACTGCTATTCTATCTGGTACTGAACAGATGGAACTCAAAAGGTAGATGGCTGCTTCAAAGCTACCGGTAAAGAGTCGAGCGCCAGTGAGGAACAGGTTGCCTATGCTGGCTCCGGAGTAGTCAAAGCGACTGCTGGGTTTCATGCGCTTCACAACTTCAAGGTTGAAGCTGTTGAGATAAGAGCGAATGAGCTCCCGCTTAGGCGAAGAAATGTCATCCCAGAGAGGGTGAGTAGCCTCGAGGATCTCAAACCATTCTGATCGTGCCAGGGCATAGGCCTTTGGTAAGCGATGGTTGAAAAAGTGCTTGATAGCGGCTGTCTCTCGTTTTCCGTCATTGGGAATAAGGCGAACCAGTCGGGACCTCACATCTCCGATACCTTGTACCCGGTCAGCCTCTACCGTCTCTACCTTGTTGCATGCCACATGGAAGACGAACCTGGTCCACCAAAGACGCGTATGATCTCACTACTGCTTCCACCATTATCAGAGATGGGGATCACGTAGCTCAGAGTGCACTGATTAGCTTCTCGAAGACTCTCGAAGACATCGACGAGATTGTTAGCGGCGCTACCACCCGAGAAGACAACGATGCCCGTCGGAGGGGCCGAACTGGGCGTGATGGGGCGCCGAGGAGTGGTAAGTGCCGATGATCCACTGGAGCTTGGAAGCTGTAGTCCAAGGCTGTTTTCTTGGATGTTTGTGTTGATCTGAGCCATTGATGGGTGGGATGATCTGTTTTGAGAACCTTGAAGACGGTACTGTACTGAGTAAGGTAAAAGACAGAATGACAGTAGCGGGGCATCATCATCAGCCAGCCCCGGTATTGCAAAGGATACGACTTGTTGCATGCCTTTATTTTTCTATTTTTTTAAAATTGTTTTTACAGCGCCCAGTTCCACATATCCAGGCACTACTACAGCTCCATCTCAAAAGTGTCATCATGTCTTTCATTGTTTTTACATCACGAATGCCATTGCATCATGACAAAATGACATTGTTAGCTGCTACCTAGGTCAGGTATTCAGTCAATTATGTACCTACGGTTCAGCTTCAATCCTGCATGAATCTCAAAGACATTACTAAACAAATCCAACCTTCAACCTTCATAAGCACTCACTGCAGCAGCAGCCGGCGGCTCTCTTTTTGATCTCGGATCCGCGTGGGGTCATTGGTGGGCCAAGTTCTTCAACTCTTGAATGGCATCGGATCATTACTCGTTATGGACGTGAACGAAGAAAGGAACCATACCGCATTAGTGTTGCATTTCCCGCCCATGCTACCACTGTCGCCACTACAAGGTATCATGGTTCACGCAGAGGACGTCAACCGTTTCATGACAGCTTGAGAAGGGGGCCCACAGAATCGGAGTAGTTACGTCAAGACGCCTTGAACACAACGTTGATATGGTGGAGTGTCTATGGGGATAAGGTGAGAACATAGGTACTTACCTTACAAATCCCATGCCCAGACAGTCTCTTATAAATCCGCATTGATTAAACATCGTCAGATTGATACAGAATTTTCATTTATTGATCAGCATAGAGACTACAGTATATAAAGTCGAGGTCAAGACATCATTACCAGTCCATTCATCTCACGAAACACCATACATCCTTACAACCCTTCACAATGTCGACACAATCCATCCCCGAGACTGTCAAGCAGTGGTCCGTCCGTTCTCGTGATGGAAAGGATGGCTTCAACAGCTTGAAGTTCAGCGAGCAGCCCCGACCTGAGCTTGGTGATGGCCAAGTTCTCGTCAAGCTCCAGGGTGCCTCTCTCAACGTACGTTTACTTCTTTTGACGAATCTAGTCTCAGTCACTAACAGAGCTACAGTACCGTGATCTCATCCTTCCCCTTGGAAAGTACCCTTTCCCTGCCGCTGACGGCGTCGTCCCCGGCTCCGATGGCGCCGGTACCGTCCTGGCTGTTGGTAAGAACGTCACCCGCTTCCAGCCCGGCGACAAGGTCATCACTCTCTTCAACCAGGGCCACTTCGGCGGCTCTCTCGACCACTTGAGCATTCAGACCGGACTCGGCGGTGTCATTGATGGAACCCTCCGTACCGTTGGTGCCTTTGATGAGCAGGGTCTTGTCCCCATGCCCTCCAACCTCGAGTTCCACGAGGCTGCCACCCTCACTTGCGCCGGTCTCACTGCCTGGAACGGCCTTTACGGTCTTGAGGGTAAGAAGTTGATGCCCGGTCAGTGGGTTCTCACTCAGGGTACTGGTGGCGTGAGCATCTTCGCCATCCAGTTCGCCAAGGCTGCCGGCGCAAAGGTTATCGCGACCACCAGTTCCAGCGAGAAGGCCAAGCTCCTTGAGAAGCTCGGTGTCGATCACATCATCAACTATCGTGAGACTCCGGAATGGGGCGCCAAGGCCAAGGAGCTTACTGGCGGCGTTGGTGTTGATCACATCATTGAGGTCGCTGGCCCTTCGTCCATGAAGCAGTCCCTCGGTGCCATCAAGATTGACGGTGTCATCTCCATCATTGGCTTCGTCGGTGGCACTGACAAGTCGGACCCGGGCTTCCTCGACTGCTTGACCAACCTCTGCACCACCCGAGGTCTCTTGGTCGGTAGCAGGGCTCAGATGGAGGATATGTGCCGCGCTGTTGAGGCACACCCTGAGATCCTCCGACCCGTCGTTGACCCCAAGATCTTTTCTCTGGAGCAGGTCAAGGAGGCTTACGAGTACCAGTGGTCTGGCAAGCACCAGGGCAAGGTCTGCATTAAGATTGAATAAGCGAGGAGTTGGTTTATGGGATAAATAGATGCCGCATGTCAGCCACATAGGACCAGTTGTTAACGGCTTTTGCTAGGGTCTCTGGCCTTTTATGTATGAGATATAATAATAGATACCACATTTGCACGTCAAATCGCTCCTAGTTCGGCTCAGACCCTTTGACGTAGTGTCAGCCTGCATCAGAGGCAATTTAAGCAATAAGCCTTCTATTTAATGTTCACAAGTAATTACATCCCCTCAGGTACACCCAAGGTGCCTGGGCGCAGTCTGCGTTCCTGAAACTACTAAATTAGTCACCAGCCACATCCAGTCCATTCCAGCACCGTTCTAGATCGACAATCCATACCATCCTATCCGCAACAAAGGAAAGAAGACGCTCTATTAGAAGAGGAGCACAGCAAGACCAGCTATAATTCCACCGAACAAGTTGAACATACTGGTCGATCCACCGTTGACAATAACCGTGGTTGGCGTAGGATAAACAACAGGCGAATCGTCGGTAGGGCCGGGAAGAGG
>JAJJWN010000469.1:0-17346 GCA_021655885.1 Fusarium abutilonis | reverse complement strand
GTCTATTAGATAAGCTTTATACTTTCCTGATGCTTTTATATAATATTATTCTTTTAATTATAAAGGATATTATAATTAACTTAATAGGTATTTATAATATATCTAAAACTTCTTTTTAGTTATTTTGAAGGGCTTAAAATATAAGAAGAACCCTAGCTTTATTTAAAAGTTATAATATCTTAAGTAGTTAAGAACTATTTACTTAGATAGTAATGATATAAATTAAGGGATTTTAATTAGATTATTTAGTTAGTTAGACTACTTCTTATATATATTATTAGCTATTAATATAACTTCTTTATATTAACTAAGCCTAACGTATATTATATCTACTGTTAGGATATATAATATTTTATATTACTTCGTATTATACCTTATATTATCTGCTAATATAAACCTAGTACAGACTCGGTTATCCCTTAGGAACTAAACCTGTTATAAGAAGAGTACTTTGCTGGCTTATGTATATTAGACTTGCATAGGGCGTTACTCTGACGAGCGATGTATACCGACAATAAAGTTCTCAAGTTGGACCCTATCAACATCGAATACACCAGCCAATTATGGTATTGGGCTGGTTGTGAGACTGATCAACTGCCGTGTGGGTCGGAACGATCGGAGACTTGGGAAGACCTGGCTCAGATGGTGGAGATATCCACAGCACTCCCATACGAAGTGGCAGCCATTTAGGAGTTCTTTGTGCTGGAACTCTGCGCTTGAAGGGCAGATTGGTCGAGGTTCACCGCAAAAGGATTGAAGATGTCTTCGTGATGAGTGTCAATGACGGCAATGATCAGTACAAGGGTACAGTATACTTTGAGAGTAGACAAATGAATACCACACAGACACTGAGAGAACAGCCTATATGTAATTTCAAGGAATTTTGTATCTTCTGGGATGGGAGCACAAGGGCGGCAAAACAAGATTCCTTGCCATCTTGGCAAGCATATGCCGCACTCGACTTAAACTTGCGGCATCACGTCAAGACTTTGATACTGTACCTTTTTCCTGTTAGTCAGGACTCTCTCAAAAAGAAGGTTAGACCAGAAAATCTGATTAAGCTGGTAGGTTTTGTTCTAGAATTCAAGAATACCAATGGGAAGTACAGATGTATTGGGCGGTTTGACACACATGCTCAATATCCGATGGCAACTAACGAGGAACTGCGGTTGCGTTTACTGCAGGACTCTTGGACAGAACTTACAGTGATTCGATACTTGTAAATCACATGATGAGAGGTAAATGGATGAATTTGCATGCTGCCGCTTGCTCTGCCAGGAATTGTTGAGGCGAAGTGATATCAGAGCCTAAACCCACTTCAACGCAGAATTTTGTCTGTAGGATAGAGGTGATAGAAATCGCACCTTTTTTACTTCAGTATAATCCATCGGGGTACTGTTGCTATTACAAGAATAGGTATTAAATTTCCCAACCTCTGTCATGGCCTAGATCCTCAATATTTGGATTATGGGGGACCTGCTGAAGCTCGTCGCCATCACATTGTGACAACCGCTCATACTACTTTTTCAGGTTTTATATGTACACAGAATTCCTTCTCGATCTATCCTCTTTGTTCCTCAAGGTCTGGATACACACGTCTCCGCATTTATGTCGCAATCCAAAGACTAGTCTACTATGCTACTGCTTTGCTATATGATGCTTCTGCCGAGATGTGTTTTTTCCACATCGATAAATAGCACATTTTCTGTCTAGTATTCATAATTAGATGTTTAAACTATTTCCAACAAGTTTTATAGCTGCCAAGACTCCCTTTCGTGGTACTGTCGTTGGCATGGTCTGATCCTGCTCTCTGCACTGTTCCATCTTGTGATTTGCAATGTTTCTTCCATTTGGTAGAGCTATGTGGAACTTAGCAAGTACGACATATATATTCACATTTAGTCTTCACAGGGTCGTAAATAATGTTGCTGAAAGTATCTGATCTACTCATGTTTGGTGCCTGGGGTGGACTAATCGACTTGCACATTGTTAAAGGAGGGCGTAGCTCGAGTGGCGCGCCAGAACAAGAAGTGTAATTGGAAGCTTGGCATCTTGAATCAAGTCAAACTGTTTTGTCTTTTGCATAGAGGGAAACGATCTATGGGCATTATACCATCCACCTCCACTAAGCCTTACCCAAAAGCGTCTTTACCAGATCATCGACCAACTGCACAACAGGGTATTTGGGGAAGTTGGGCTTATAGATCTACAATTCGTCAGCGTAAGATCATTCGCAACGATTGTAAGGTTGGGGTCACTCACCGACTGGCATATAGAGTTGAATTGAGTTCTCGCAGCTTTGAGTAAAGTCATCTCATCGCCGGGCACCCCAAGCTTGACCAATTCGCCAGACTGGTCGACGGTATCCCAACCAGGTCCAACAGCAGGGTTCTTGATCCATGCAACGAACCACATATGAATAGAATCGGCCAGAGCCTGTTGGGCACTAGTCACGCTTTGAAGCGAATCAAAACACTCATTGCCACCATGGAAGAAAGGAACTTCAGTACCGTGAGTGGGAGCAGTGTTGGGGGGGCCAACGACATTGTCATAGGCGCCAAAGAAGCGGTATACCCAAGTCTTCTGTTCCTCGCTGCGTAGGTCAAGCAAGTAGTCCACAGGGCAGTTGAAGCGTGCATCGCCGTACTGAGCGCCACTGCGAAGAGCTTCGCTTGCAAAGTCAGAAGCGTGGTATGCGTTAATGAGAGATCTGTCAGGAATGTGCGCGCTATCCGCGTCGAAAGTGTTGATCCAGGAGCTAAAGTCACTATTCTGTGTGCCATAAACCAGGCTAAAGATGGTACCCTCGCCATCTGATGTTCCAGTCAACAAAGGGACTCGAGAGGCATAGTGCCCAGCAGAGAATCTAGCAGCATAGTCCGAAAATCGAGTGATATCGTCGACGACAGGAGTGAACCATGTGTTGAAGGTTGAGTTAAAGTTGGCGGTCTGGAAATCGTAGATGCCAACGTCACGAAGGCAGTCAAGCTGACTGTTGCCGCCCTTGGGGCAGCCAACCTCTTCTGCGACAGCATTGAGAGCCTCGTCGACGGGAGCATAGGCAGGACCTGAGAGAGCATTGGCACTCATCTCGACGGCGCCTCGGAGGAAAGTATTAGGATGGTTCCATAGGTAATGATCGACCTGAACACTACCCGATGAGTGGCCACCGAAAACGATGTGTTCAGGGTTACCACCGAAAGCTGTACCAAGTTAGCTCCGTGTTAGTACAGACAGTACCTTTTATACGATATGGTGCTTACCCTGAATATTCTTATGGATCCAATCCAAAGCTTTGTCAACGTCAAGAATACTAAAGTTCTGGGATTCATCGGGATGTGCATCCTTCAGCTCAGACGAATGAGGTGAAGCAAGGATACTCTCACGGGTGTTGAAGTTGACATAGACAACTCCGTTTCGGGCAAAGTTAGTGCCTTGAATTTGAGGGTTACTGTTGGAGCCAGTGACCATGGCACCACCGTACATGTAGATAAACACCTACGTTGGTATATGTTGGTCATGCTTCCTTGAAATAGATAGTCGAGGCAAGACAAGACTCACAGGCAGGTTCTTCGCATCAGAAGGAGCCCAGATATTGAGGTTCAAGCAATCTTCATCTTGACGGGTAAAGTCACTGTTGGAGATGGCCTGAGGACATGTCGGACCATAAGACCTAGCATTGAATGTTGACTTAGAATTGGGTACATCTTGAGGTGCCTTCCATCTGCCGAGTTTGTCAGTATCGGTGAGCATCTACAACACTCTCTGCTGTCAACATACCGGTTCTGTCCACCAGTGGACGCAGCAAATGGGATGCCCAGATAGACTGCGTTGCAGTGCTTGTCGCGGAACCCTTGGATGGTGCCTTGTGGGATTACCGCACTGGGAACAGGCTGTTTAGATTTGAGGGAGCAGCTTGATGCTGCCGTCAATGGCACAAGGTAGGAAGTAGCCAGGATTAATCCCGTGGCTGTTGTGATAAGGCCCATTTTGATGGATGGCTGAAACGTGAGAGGCAGAAAAGACCAAGATCGACTCAGGGCGTAGAGATTAGGTGGATGTTGTCGTAGCGATCTTTTTTAACAAAGGCAAGTTCCCATTAATGGATCTTGCATAGCTTGCGCAGACCAAAGAGTAAAAGCCTCCGAACCTCGGTTTGCTAACTAAATGCAGCCGCATAAACAGTGTCAATGGTGGAGAGAAGGCAGGGTATGCCATGCCACGAGGAACTATGGGCCACCGCTTGTCTTTCGGTCAGACTCTACTCCGTACTAGCCGGAAATAGCTGACTATCATCGGACACAGGCTATCATAGAGCTTAGCGGAGCGTGGCACGACAGGGTTGATGAGTCAGGAAAACAAAATATCCTCAAAATCTTGAACAAACCATCATTCCATGATTTCTGGAAGCAGAATTTCAATGAGCCCCTGCTGGATTAGTTGGAAAACCTGGCAGTCCGCAGGAGACCGGCGTTTTATTCGATGACGGACGAGACATTCAATGCATCGTGACAGAGACATCAATTGATTTAATTGTCTTAATATACGAGCCAAGTTGCCAGGCGAGACTTGATAGCTGAACTGCGTGCGCACATTGCGTGGCGAGATTATGGACCTCCTCGCATTTGCTTCTATAAAAAGGTAGCGTAGTCAAGACAATGGGGCTGCGAAATTTTCCAAGTGGATCGTCACAAACACTTTCCAAGGGCATCATCAGATTAGGGCCGTTAGACATTGAACGATTGAACCTGCTAATTCCCACTTTCATCAGTGCACAGGCAAATCGGAGTCCTCCGAAGCTTGGTAGTTTATGCCATACGATTCGCAGACCAGACGCTCCTTCACAATATCAATTTGAGGCATGGTCTCGTAAGTCACTCATCAGCAGCAGCTCGGTTGGTTGCCTGCAAAGCTGAATTAGATCTTCCGTACCGAGGCACGATTCTGTCATGTCACGGTTCAGGTGCATCTATCCATCCCATGGGGTCTCGATAATGGATACGCTGGATGATACATGATTGGAGTAAGAATAGCATCACACACTTGATATGTACCATTTTCATTGTTGGCCCTGACGCTAAATGATCGTTGTCCCACATAGCTGGCCGGATCTAGACCTCGAGGGCGATGATACCGTACGCACACATATTCTATCTTTATCCAGTGGGGTTGATACCAAGCCCCGAGTGTACGGTACCCCCTGCTAATCATCCCGTCGAACGCCAAGCTCAAGGGCCACATAACCAAACCACCGGTAACAATAAGACACAAGCATCCTCCCGCTCGATTGATGACTGTTGGTTTACTTTCCACATTTGCATCGCAATGGTAGAGGGCCTTGGTCAAGTGGTATGTGCAGTGAGCCCTAGTATGTGCTAATATTAACTGTGAATCAGGTGTCGTGGTACATATGTACTATCGTTGCCTTTGTCTTTCTCATTCTTCGTTTATGGATTCGAGCTCGCAAACTTGGATCTCTTGCGATTGACGATGGCTTCATTGTTCTGGCTATGGTCTGTCTCATAGGCGACTTGGCTATTCAACAACACATGTGGAATCTAGGTATGGCTGAGATGGGCACTGCCAGCCCGGAGAGTTTTGTTCAGATCATGAAGGTAAATATGCGTGTTTTCTGAACACAAGATCGGAAATCAGATTTGCTGACTGCTTCGAAGATGATCGTTCCAGGATCAATTCTTTATGTCTCGTCATTATGGGCCATCAAAATAGCTTTGGTGCTGTTCTATAAGCGACTCGCCGCCCCAGGGACAAAGCTTCAGATCATCTACAACGTCACATTGGGAGTTTTGATGGTTTTCTGGATTACCATCTTCTTTCACATCATCTTCCAATGCTTTCCTCATGATAAGAGGTGGTCACAAGACCCAGAGTGTCGGTTCTATGTGTCCCAAACA
Source organism: Fusarium abutilonis (assembly GCA_021655885.1). Taxonomy (NCBI): domain Eukaryota; kingdom Fungi; phylum Ascomycota; class Sordariomycetes; order Hypocreales; family Nectriaceae; genus Fusarium; species Fusarium abutilonis. Next base: position 11,431 of record JAJJWN010000469.1, on the reverse strand, counting down.
ATAGATTTCATGCTGACATTTTGACAGTCCAGTGCGATCCAAACGACCAACAGATCAATTATTGGCTGACTGTTTTATGTAAGTGACTTGACCTCCTTTGAATGTCAATATGATACTGACCCCAGACTAGTAAACATCGGCACTGATCTCGTTAGTGAGTATAGGAAAACGCAATCTCTATTGGAGCTCCTGGCTAACGGTCACCAGTCATTAGTTTGCCCATATCGATGGTACTTCAACTTCAGATGAAACTCAAGCAAAAGATTGGTGTAGCAGCCATCTTCGCGCTCGGCTTCCTTGTTGTTGTTGCAAGCGGTGAGTCTCTGCAGCTCCAAGCTACGGTAGAAAGTCTACTAAAAATGTTAGTTATTCGAGCGTACTATTCCAAGAGCAACGAGACCATGTTGACATGCACAGTCTCTATGGTGGAGACAGCTGTCGCAATTATTGCCACTTGCCTCCCTCGTACGTCACCTCGGTTCTAGCACAGGATATCTTCATTACTAACACAGCATACACAGCTTTACGAACACTATTCCTTGGACAAATGTCGTCAGCCCGAACAGGATCAAACTACGGACGGTACGAACTTTCATCAGCCGGTCAGAACCGCACTCGGCGAACAAACCAAAGCCGGATCGTTACAAATGTCATGGGCAGTACACAGAACCACAGCAACGACTCGCAAGATGAGCTTTTCAAAGACCCAGCTCAATCTGTAACTGGTAAAAGTGTAACAAGTGAGAAGAATGCTGGGATTACAGTAAACACTACTATTTGTATGCGACATAGTACAGAAGAGGCCAGAAGGTCACAAGCAAGGCTTGATAGAATTGCCTGAATATTTCTACGACGTGTTCTTGATTATACTTGAGCAATTTTACCGAGACTGGACCTTGATTGTAGTGAACTGTGGTGACAAGGTTCCCTTATTCAACATGGTCTTTGTGCAGGGCCACCATCTCCAGCAACTCCATGAGCGAGTGATACCTGAAGCATTTCTGCTACCACCGTGTCATCATTTACTGACATCTAGTCTGGTTGATGGAGCGGTTAAAATTAAACTCTTACCCCGTAAAGTACTTTATTTGCACGAGAATATCTTCTGATGATCAGCAGAAGCGCGCTATGTCGTTTATGCGTGGTGCAACCTGATCAGCGTCCCCATGAATAATGTTGTTGCGCTGCTCTGCTGGCGGTCCGCAGGCTCCGCCAACACTGCAGAGTACACGGTCTTCATGGTGGCCAATTGAACCAGTGAAACCATCAAGACCAGCAAGACCTCGGCAGTCGTATTCTCGGCTTGGTCAGAACGACAGTCTCCGAGTTACATCATCTATCTCCTCCAAGTTCCCCTCAGTCAACACCTTACGATTTTTTATGCTTATGAAGCCGATCGCACGCCATGTGGAGTTGGAATCCGACATGTCCAACAAAAACTTTGACCGAGCGAGCGTCCGAGCCGAGGTTACGGAAGGATTATCATTACGGACAAGGGTCTAGCAAGTCCGCACGCGATCCGCTACTGCAGTGGACTTGTGGACAGCTGGAATTGCGCCATGGTCTAGCAGGGTTATTGTGGTGTATACAGAAAGTAGGATATATATAAAAAGCAAACGAACATCTAGCCATCGTCACCTGTGATAACCTTGGATCTTACTTCAAATGGCTCCTCTCGACCACCTTGCTGTGCCCAAAGGGTCTCTAGTCTTGGTGACTGGTGCAAACGGTCTTCTTGGCTCTCACGTTGCTAAGCAATTTCTCGAGTACGGCTACAAAGTTCGCGGCACTGTCCGAGATCTAGCGAAGAACTCATGGCTCTCAGCTACCTTCAATAATGAGTACGGACAGGGCAGCTTTGAACTCGTCAAGGTCGCAGATATGGCTGCTGATGGTGCCTTCAGCGACGCCACCAAAGGTAAGACATGATCTTCTAGCTTGGTGTTGTTTGTATGAATGAATGCGGCTAATCACCATGATTTCAGGCGTTGCTGTGATCGCCCACACGGCCTCCATCATGTCGCTCGACCCTGACCCAAATAAGGTCATTCCTGGTGCCGTCAACTTTGCCGTCAATGCATTAAAGGCGGCATATGCGGAGCCGAGTGTCAAACGATTTGTGTTCACCTCATCGTCGAGTGCTGCTGTCGTCTCCCTTCCTGGCGCGCCTGGCGTTGTTGTAAACGAAGACAGTTGGAGCGAAGGCATTGTCAAAATAGCATGGGCCGACCCTCCCTACACAAGCGAGAGAGCTGGTGCTGTGTATGCTGCAAGCAAAACGCAGTCAGAACAGGCCATTTGGAAGTACCACAAAGAACACCGTGATGAGCGGCCAGATCTGGTGGTCAATACCGGTAAAATATCTCGCCCTATCGCGCTCCAAGTCGTTCGATCTAATCGATCCTAGTACTTCCCAACTACAATTGGGGCAAGTCCATTGATCCCATCAACCAAGGCTTCCCAAGCAGTTCTGCCTTCCCCGTTCTCCTGTATCAGGGTAAGGTATCTGCCATTCATCGCCGCATCTGTCCACGTATGTTTTGTCCCTTTATAATGAAGTTTCCACCAACTAACCTGGGCATAGAGTACTTTATCGATGTAGACGACACAGGCAGACTTCATGTTGCTGCAGCTATCTTTGATCATGTTAAAGACCAACGCATCTTTGGATTCGCAGGTCGGTTCAATTGGGATGCGGTTTTAGATGTGCTCAGGAAGCACAATCCTGACAAGTCGTTTCCTGAGAACTTTTCCTCAGGAGATGATCCCAACGAAATCAAGCCGAGAGAAAAGGCGGAACAACTACTTAAGGATCTTGGTCGACCTGGTTGGACCAGCCTGGAGGACTCAGTTGCAGCCATTTTTGAAGGAATCCGTCGCGCTGGTGATAAGCTCAAGGTCCGAGACTATCAGGAACTTGAAAATACCTCCGCTGGTGACAAGTGATCAGATATAGCTAGAGCTGGTGACTGAAACCTAACCAGACTGGGACAATACGCGTTGCTGCAGTGGCAGTGGGGGTATACATAACATCAGATCAAATCAGCAACGTTTTCATGGCAGAAGTGAAACTGATTCAAGCGGTTTAATTATATATTCTTATATAGAATTTGGCTTTATTTCCCACCACAATATCCTCTATCATAATGAAGACCCAGATCAGTGGGCAATTAGTTCTTCAAACCAGACAAGATAACATCCGCAGCCTTCTCTGCCGCCATAAATGTCGACACAGCAGTAAAAGTGCCCGGAATGCGTGGATACACAGAAGCATCAACAACCCGTAGACCGGTAACACCTCGCACACGGAAGCTGGAGTCCAGCACCGCCATAGGATCTCCATCTGGTCCAATGGGGCAGGTAGACGAGGCATGATGCCCCCAAGCAACGTCCTTGATATAAGTTTCAATGTCCTTCTGTGAAGTGACATGAGCACCAGGGAGGACTTCTGTGATGTTGACGGCTTGGCTAGCAAGTGCCTTGCGGGTGAGCTCGACCGCCTCGTACAATGCCTGAAGATCACGAGATGAGTCGCCGTTTCCAGTGTCAAAGTAGTTAAAGGTAATCTTGGGTACATCAAGAGGGTTGGCGGAGCGAAGCAGAACATCGCCGGCCGTGTTGCGTGGATGAGCCTTGAGAATAGCCCATGTGAACCAGTCATGCTCGATGGTTGCATTGACGGCATAGCCAGGAAAGTATCCTCTGAAGTTGACGGGGCCACCGAAAGCAAAGATATCAAAGTTGTCATTAGCTGCAGTACTGCTTTGGTAGTACATGGCGGCAGCAAGTCCGGAAGAAGAGTAGATACCATGATCGCCGTCGACAGGGTTTCTCCAGCGGTCGAGGCAAGGGTCCTGATCCGTGAATAAGCCAAATGTACAGCCATCCAAGGCGGGGAAATCCTTAGGGGTGTTTCCCTGAACACTGATTTCGTAGTGGTCCTGGAGATTGGTTCCAACGCCAGGAAGATTGGAAATGACTGGGATGCCGAACTTCTTCAGCTCTTTGGCTGGGCCGACTCCGCTAAGCTTCAGAAGCTGTGGAGTGTTGTACACGCCGCCAGCAACGATGACTTCGCGAGACGCCTTGGCGCTACCTGGCTTGCCGGCAGCACCGTTGGACAAGGGACTCGCCTTGTATAAGTGCTTGCCATCGAGGAACTTGACGCCAGTGGCTCTGGGAGGTTTGGATGTATCAAAGGTGACCTTGGTCACGTAGCTGTTGGTGCGAACATCAAGAGGGTACTTTTTGGTCCCGTTTTCAAAGGTAGCATCCCTGACGGTGAGGATAAGCTCTCGTGGTCCAATACGGCTGGCTTCTCGGGTAGACAATGGAATCTGATAATAGCCAGGTCCCTGGTCACGGCTCTTTGTGTTGGCATTGGCGTCACCAGCAATGAGGCCGTCCATAGTGATGTTCGTGCCAGTCACCTCTGTGAGAGCAACAGCACCTCCACTGAGCAAGCTGAGGAGCTGGGCATCGTTCAGGGGAATGCTGAGAGGGGCATTCTCTGTGCTGAGCCAACCATCGTACCCGTGACCATCTTGCCCTGCAGGCAAGTGTCGGTTATCTTCCGCCTTGACGAAGTACTTGCGCATGTTCTCAGCTGACCATGACTTATCACCAGTGAGTGAAGCGATGTAGTCGAAATCGGATTGATGTGGGTAGACAGCAATGAGCGCATTGTGCGCTGTGCAGCCTCCGAGAGCCTGGGTTCGAGGGTATAACGTGCCTTTGAGCTTCGAACCACGTGGAGGGTTGAGACCAGTATATTCGCCGTTTGGCGTATCGTAGGTGGTCTTGAAGTCGCGTGCTTGTCGTTTATCATCTGCATAGTGGTGCACAAAGAAGTTCCAAGCGATCTCTGGATCTTCAGATGCATTAGCCGAGTAGGCAGGGACAGTGTAATTAACTGAATTGAAATCATCGCCGGCTTCGATGAGGAGAGTCTTGTGCCCAGCTAATGCTAGGCGGGCGGCCAAGGGGCCACCTCCAGCCCCAGAGCCCACAACGATGTATTCATAGCCGTCGAGTGCAACTGCGCACACAGAAGCAGGCAAGGCCAAAAGCCCTAAGAAGAACGGATGCCTCATGATAGAATAAGCCGGTGGATCACCGAATTCGTAGTAAAGAAATCAGGCTGAGGGATTGGGGATATCGGACAATCGAGCATGGCTCTTGGATACTTTTATATCTTTCATATTCGTCTGCTTTGAGGATATTACCACAAACTTCCATGGTCTTAATTACTCAGACTATTACCCCGTCCGTGAGTTACCATGAGTAGCATCAACAGATCGGATTGCTGGCTATTTAAGGCATGTAATTTCGGCAAAGAACCCGGGCCAGTAGTGTTACAATCATATCATGCTGTTTGAATCAGGAATTCTTACTGCCGGGGTTTTAGAGTAATGAGAAAGCACACCTGATGAACCTCAGCAACCGGCATGGTTACTCTGAATGATACACAAGTAGGACATACTAACTGTACGCAGTTACCTCCTCCCTCTTAACACCAGTTCTCAAAGCTAGCCAAGCACTGATAACAATGCAAGGGTTTACATCAATCGGCTTGGACCAAGTTGGCATAGCGTTATACCGGAGATTCACAATTAGACGAACCCCCCTGCATTAGCTTCGCTCGTTCATAGCCATTTGAGGAAGGTTCTCAGTCGGAACTTTAGAAAAGTACCTATTATACATAGTACGACCTGCCTGCCTGCTATAACTGATCCATATATACGTTCTAGGATGTCATACCGATCTCAGTCACGTATCCCATCACTACTACGTAGCATTGATTATCACTTGCATTCGACAAGGTCCATGATTGACTTGGAATACAACCAGCCGGACACAGCACCTTTCGTTCTAGTTACTCGGCTTCTATGAACAGCATACGAGTTAGAAAATGCGAAGCACTTACAGCTGGAAGGTTCTTGGGAGCATCACTAAACACATGGCGAATAAATTGATGTCATCCGATACAGTAGGAGAGTTGGCTAATAGAGACGCTTGGACATTCGTGCTGTAGCGTTAATATGACGTGTGGTCACAATGTTTGCAGTCAACTGAGTGGACTACATGGTACTATGAAGGCGACAGACGCAGTGGGATTTCTGTGTGATTTGTAGCCTACCATAAATAGTTTAGAACTGTAAAATGTCCGATAAATGCCGCTAATTTTGTATATTAAAAGGTCTTCCAAGTTATACTCGGGACTCGAACAAAGGTGTTTTACCGGGATCTACCTGATCATAACCAAGTGCTTGAGAGCCCATCGCGGGGCCACATTACCCCGCCCCGTCAAACACCAATGCAACCTTGATCTAAGTAAGTTATGTCTGGAGAATGAGCATAATGTGGAATTATGAAGAGGAAAGTTCTATCCAACATATTTTCAGTTAGCATCCTTATTATGCTAAACTTTTTTATTCGACTCTACCTTGCCAAAGATGAAGTGCCTACCACTGGGGTTCTTGTTCTCGCCAAACTGACTTCTGCGCTGGAAGGTCTGAGTTTGCCAAGCGGCAGCGAACATATTAAGACTACGTATTTTGTGAAAAAGTGACAACAATTCGATAGAGACGTTATTGGATTGTGTTAGGTGACAAATCTCAACGTGTTGGTTTAGTACCGGCGAGACCAGTTAGTAGTAGTATTGATGATATAGCTATATGCAAAAGCGAGAGGATTCCCCTGGGCCGTACCAAAGTGCACTGTAGTAGCTATCCACCTCTCTCCTGGCTAACTGATGGGTAAATAGGCAATAGACTGGGTAATCAGATAGATGGATGTATGTACTTACAGCTGGCTACTACTGTACGGATAGCTTTGCATACATACATACCCGTGGTAACTAGAACCAATAAGATGTCGTGTTGCACCAGTGGAACCCATATTACCTAAGCTTTCATCTCTCATCAGGTGACCATTTCGAGCTAATTTTCTCATTTCATATCAGCTGTTCACCGAAACACACCCTGTCAACACTTGCATACGTAGCCAACAACAACCCGACTCATAAGCTTACCCACGAGTCACATCATAAACATGTCAGTTATTTCAGAGTCAACCGTTCAAGTACCCGCTAGCGTCCGGACAACTGAGACGGTCGGCGCAGGCCTCTCCTCGCGAGTGCATCGCCTGAATGCTGTAGCCAAGTGCTACACTGGCAACGCCGCCATCGAGAAGAAGACTGAGATTGCTGTCTATGAGCGGCTTCGATACCGCTCTCCCTGGCACAAGGGCATCATGCAGTACTATGGCCTCATGGATGGATCCGTCATTCTCCAGTTCGCCCAAAATGGCACCGTGAGGCAATATCTCGGACAAGCATCTCGCGTCCACATTTCCAAAAAGCTTCGCTGGGCAGAACAAGCAACTGATGCCATCGCCTTCCTCCACTCGCACGGCATTCTTCACTCTGACATTTCTTGCAACAACATCTTTCTCGACGAGGATCTCAATGCACTTGTTGGCGACTTTGGAGGATCGTCGCTTGATGGAGAGGAAAACTCATCGTGGTATGAAATTGGCCACTGTCACCCCGACGCCGAAGATTCGACCATCACGAGTGAGATTTTTGCCCTTGGCTCCACCTATTTTGAGATGTTGTCGGGGCAAAAGCCGTTTGAGGGACTCGATGACGAATCTATCGAAGATGCCATTCGCCGTGGAGAGTTTCCCAGCCTGGGCTCACTGCCTGCTCTCCAGGCCCCAATAGCCAAGTGCTGGCATCAAGAATACGAGAGCGTTGATGAGCTGTTGGAGGATGTCAAGGAAGAAGGTAAGATCCTCTTGTCCCTGCAGAAACGTCGTTCCGGTTATTAACATGAGCTAGCGCGGTCTGCGCCTCCGGAGCCAGCCCCATCCTCTAGCGGGCAGACGGTGAGCATAATCGCCATCACGCTCGCGACTTTGATTCCTCTGGCATGGTGGATGAAGCCTGCCAGGTTTCTCACCAAGGCTTAGTTCTTGGTTTGCGTGAAATCGACAGGTTTTTGAGGACAAGGCGAACATGTGGGACAGCTGTTAGGAGATGTAGATGAATTCAGATGGTTTTTGTTTTGACTGTATCTTTCTTTACTGGGTGTGTCTGCTAGCAACGGTGATTATTCTAGATGTCTTTCTCGCGTACTTGGTGGGTTCGGTTGATATACATGTATTCTAGCTCACTCCAACACCATCTATAGTATAAACAGTTCACATAAATGTATACATGATAGTAACGTCGAGTGTTCATCAGACAAGGTGAGGCGCCATATCTATAGGGATAGCAAGAATGCATGACCTTGTTTCTTGATGTAGTGCAATAAAAGGTGCTTGGAAGTAGTATGACATAGGGTCGAGCTTTGACATCTACTATCCCGCCAAAATAGCGAAGGGACGATTTAGCTTTCATGAAGACCGATGTGACTCGTACATTCCCCTGATAGTTGTTTCAAACAAGCTATGCCTGTTGTGAGCAGCTAAACAATACATCAGAGGCGACAACCTGAAGAAAAGAATTCGCAAACATGGTGCTGGGAAATAGTGCGTTCAGTCCGTAACACTAATTGCAACAGCTCTCGATCGATAACTACTATACCTAGATCTAGATAACATGTCATCCCACTACTTGAAATTTCCAAACTTTCTTTCGTCAAGGGTAGGATGTTTTATAGCTTATTTCAGCAGTAGACTGATCTGGAACTTCAAGCCCTAAAGACGGTATAGTTATAAAAATTTCTTGATGGAGCTACCAGGCCAACTAGATCGAGATTCAATGTCATATAATAGGGTGGTGGCGCTGAGAATTGGTGCATCTCCTTAATGTAGTATCTACACATTTTAGTATATCGCAGCACTAAGATTTGCCCTTAAATCTGGACTATATACTAAATGAAAAGCATTGTTTGGAACTTTAGTTTAGGTCAGAAAGCACCAACACCATGTCATTGCGGACGTATGCACCGGGTCCGTTCTTGAAGCAATCCCACACCCGAAAACAGAAACAAGCTTCGCAGTTACAAGTTTACGTCTGAGTGCCATTACTTATGCAATCGATTGATCAATACAAATTAGTGGCTGATATATCACATTTAGATAGTCATAGCAAGAGAGTTAGTTCATAATACCACAGAAACATAATCTTATACCAAGGTTTCTCTCCGCCCGATATGATGTGCTCTATTGATCAGTCTTTTTATGTATTCAGCCTTTTCCTTCCTCTGACTTAGCAATCAAGGCGAGTTGCAGAAGCGTTTCTATCTCGGTCCATCGGAATTTATAGGCAGAATAGTACAGGGTGAGGCGATGCCTAACCCGTCATACACATCGACATGTATATTGACGACCGGGCGTGCTTCGTTTAGATGCACATATTTGATCAGATCTGAATGAGTAGGTGGCTTGGGAGAGGTTAGATATCGGTGCAACAACATAAAAGTCTGAAGAACTTGCCCGACGAATGAAATCGGCATGCAGTTAGTGTGATAAGTTCCCAAAAGCGTGCATCTTTACGTCAAAAGATTTCAATAGAATAACCTGGACTAAGAGCCTCCAAAACCCACAGGAACCAGATATAGGACGACTTCTGAATATAGCAAACTGCTTATCAGAACATTTACTAAAAAAGAGTTGCTCTTACTGCACGGCAACTGTTTGTGCATTTGGGTATATAATGCTTCACTTTTGGAAAAGAAATAGGGGTTTCTTTTATTTATCATCGCTGAAAAACTTACTTGTCAGGCAGCAGAGGTTGAGCTTAGAGTCAGTCAGCTAGTGTCACGGTTCACACCTTGGAGTAGTTATTGAGGTCTTTCTCTAAGCAAAGAAAGCTTGCGTACTACTTGGTTGACAGGACAGAAAACATATAAAAGAGCAATTATATTTAATCTCGACGGCAGCTGTGACTCTTGGGCCGAGCAAAAAGAGCAGACCATCCCTTGCCATTGCAACCAATGTTTACAGAAGTGACTTAAACTTGGGAGATTTGTGGCTTTGGTTTTTGGCAGTGATTGACTTAATTCTCAAGTCAAACTCCCCATCCTGTTCGGCAAAGAAACTATACCCATGCATTAGTCACCTGGCTGAGTTTTTCAATCTGCCCACTCACCTGCGGATCATGATGTTGATCCTCGCGATATTGGCTAGATCAAGAGGCTCGGTGTCATTCAGGACTCTACCCCTATAAGTCGGTACCAGGTCGTCGAATTTGATGGCAACATGGCTGATAGATTCCTTTCCCTGAGTGGCTGGAACCTGAAAGTCGTATGCCCAGCTTATTGTGGCCTGCTCTGCTCCATTTTCCAACGGCGGGAGGACTGTATCCTTGATATTGAACGTGTATGTCTTTTCATCTGCATACGGTATCTCCAAGATGATGCTATCATAATCAGTCAAATCGAGTCCAGCCCAGTCGTCGATAGTTCGTTGAGAGGCGAAGCCTGAGCCCCCAAGTGTAGCATAGTCAAGAGTCCCATGGAACCTGGCAATCGACTGCCTGAAGGGATTGTTGGGTGTTCCAGGTTGGATGATTTCTAAGGAGGAATGGCTCTTTCCACCACGAACAGTGTCGTCTGAAGCAACCCATTGGCTCTTATCCCAGGGGCTGAATAAAGCCAAGATGGAAGCGGCGTGGCGAGCGACCTTGGGGAGATACATGTTGATGATAAAGAAGAGATTAGAGGTGAAGTGGCAGGATGTAATTTAGAATTAGCAGGGGAAAGTCTTATAGCAATTCGCGCGGGCTATCGTCGTCTTAGACTACGGAAACCTCGGCTAGAAATATGGCTGGGATGAGACTATCCCACTTGATTGTGGAGCAGCTACGCATAACACTAAGACGTTGTATGAGTTTGAATGCTCTTCAGTCGATCATGCTGGTGAAGATGAAGCGTGAATGACAAGTGTTCATAGCACGGGACTTGCTCGAACTTCTCTTCCAAGATTTGATCTACAGTTGCCATCGCATTTGATTAAGAGAAGGGCAGAATGATAAGTAAGCTGCTGTGAGATGCAATGGAAAGTGGGATATCTACATCAACACACAACTACTAATGACAGAAACACAAGACAAGAACCCTGCAGTGCCCAATAAGGTTTAATGCCAAGTGGATTCGTAATCTCTAACGCTGATCTATTACTGAAAGAGCAAAGTGCCGAAAGCTTAATGGCGCAAGACACACATACATCCGGAGGAAGGGCTTAAAAGTTTTATCCTGCTAAGACAGCCTATATAGGGGACCCCAGTTAGCTTAAAAACTTAAAAGAAACGCAGTAAGGGGTTTACCTAATTTTCTTCCCCTATAACTCCCCTATAACCTCCCTAAAGCTTATCTTCTTCCCTCAGTAGCTTTCTCTTTTTATTTTTAATAATCTTATAGGTCTTCTAGCGATAGCCCTAAATACTAATATTACGACTTAAGCCTTTATTATATCCCTTAAG
>JAJJWN010000468.1:0-39114 GCA_021655885.1 Fusarium abutilonis | reverse complement strand
AAGAGATACTTATAGTTCTTACTATAGGCTAGTACTGCTTATATTTAGTATACAGTTTAATTTATATCTGTCTATATAACTAAGGTAATAATGGAGGCGTATTTAGTCGCGGAAATAGTGCCGGGCGAACTTTTCAATTAATGAGACATTGAAGATAATCTCGCGCTGTTGCTACTTGAAACAGTCTTCGACAAACTCAAGGTTGAGCTCAAAGACCTTGACCGTCTTCGCTTCGTCGTGCTCTGGGTAGTAGAGACTCATGTGGACTCGAGATGCGAATGCTTCGTCAAAATCGCCAATACGATTGGTAGTCAGAAACAAAATATCTGTATAGTATTCCAAAACTCACAGAAGGACAGTTTACGCTGTTCCAGACATGGCCATTATTATCCTTCACTCTGCCAAGAAAGCTTTAACTTATCAGCAACTAAGCTTTGTCTCGTGAAACCCATACGTTCTCGAGCGGCAAGGAAGATGTCGGCCTCGTCCAAGAGTAAAATACAACCCCATCGACTTGCAACTTCACGGGCTGTGGTTGTGGTTCCCAGATCACGTACAGATGTTAGAAGATTATACCAGAGTTACTTCAGAAGAATAGGTCCTGACTTACCACAAGTAATTTGAAAGAGTGGTTTCTTGAAAACCTCGGCAATACCCTCTGTTTGGCACTGTTAGTGTTCCGGGAACTACTTTCATCCATGGAGGTGATTATTAGCGAACCGGAACTGACCTGCTGTAGTGGCCGAATGACAAGCGATTTGAACATCTCTCGATGACCTGTGAGCAGCTCAAGCCTCTAAAACGCATTAATGGACAGCTTTCTTGCGCCAGAGTTCTCGTACTAGAGAAGAGTAAGATCAAACTGTGCTTTACACCATGTTAGGCTTGTAGGAGAGGAAAAAACACCAATAAATACTCACTCCATTTGCGACTTCGCAAGACAAATGCTGATACTCGTCAAGTCATGAGCAGAATTTCGTCATCTGGGAGTCCCTCTCCATTGCTCGAAATATCTTTAACGGTGTGGGGGACAATATGAGAAAAGGCACCCGTAACTCAGTTATGAGGATTAAACTCTTTGCGAAATCTTGACTTAATATGTTATCGATATATTCCCCTTCGTGACCTGTCAACTTCATCACGAGTATCAATCGTATAACCCCTGTAGTACATGGGCTTGAATCTCGCTGCATTGACAAGTTTTCTTCCTCTCTTGATAAACTCTTGCTGCATGTTCGGGTCCTTGGCATACCGAATAGAATACATGGGGAGTGATTTAACATCCTTCAGTTCACCATACTGGGGGATGTTGAACTTTTTAGAAACAGGACCGAATTTTTTACTGTTAAAGTCGATGAATGCGCAATAAAGCTTCATTGGATTCTCATCCATATCTTCATCTCCCGCGTCATTGTCTTCGTTGCCTCTTGAATCTATAAATCACTTGAGTCAGGGATCTTCAACCTTGTGACGAGGGGTCTGGACGCTTATGATCAAATAAGCTTGCTTTTCCGTCTGGTCGATGATCTTGTCCCCGGGCTTGAAAAGATACCAGAGGTCATGAAATGAGATATGAGTACACTCATCAATGCGAATGAAGTCGAGCTTTTTCTTGATATGGCAGTCAAAGAACCCCATCAAACATATCAAATGGGGGAGATCTGTGATTGTCTTTGGCATTAGATCTTCTTTCATGCTGTCTTCATGTTGCTGGTCTCCATTTTTCTCGGCATCTTCCTCTCCTTGACCTTCCTCTTCATCGTACGAATGCGCCAGAGTTCGTATTGAGACTATAGAGTCGATGATGAAATCTGTCTGATCACTCGCATAAGCTTCCAGCTTGATCCAAGGAATTTCCTTAAGAGAGGATATATGAGAGAACGCTGAAGCGTCACTTTAGGGTGGGAATCTCTTCATAGCTTCTTGAAGATGGAACATAGAATGGACTTTATCCATCTGAGATTCAATGGAAGTGAACTTGTGTTGAAGTTCCCGAAGTTTCATGGGGCTTTTTCCGTGAAGGCCCTCATCGTGATGGTTCTCGAACTTCATTGTAGCATTTGCGAAAGCAGTAGTACCGTCACTTTCGTCTTTGGATACGAAATGGACGTCTCGTTTGTTCGATTTAGAAGGATCGTTGCCTTCGAGGTTGTCCAACCGCTAGTCGGTAGTGGGAGCCGTCGGTTTCTGGTTTGGGAGACATATGCTTTCCTCAAAACCACTCTTAAATTCAGAGAATAGAAGGTAGTACTTTGACAATTGATGAAGGTGCGTTGGAAGCTGTCCTTCTTGTTTGTCCTTGTTTTTGGACAAACTCATGAAAACGCAAACTGGGAGTTCTTTGTAAACTGGGTGAAGGGTAACCAAGCAAGTATTTTCATCCTGAGACATGTACACCAGACGGCAACATCTCTTTGACCTCCAAAGTTCTATTTGCATAAGCGCTGTTGCCAGGGAACAGCTGAAAACGGTCACGGCCAACCACCGGGTTCGTTTAACTGAAGAATCTATCGGCTGCGTCATTTTAGGACGCTTAATGAAGGTTTGATATACTCATCTTCGAGAGTCTTCCTCAAAAGATTATGCAACTCCGTTGATTCAACTAGTAACCTTTTCGATCCTTGTCAGTAGCATGAAAAAATTACTCTGCATTGGATCGATTCGTTGGCTTGCTTTGAGGGAGGGTTGCTTTGGTTTTATTATGACTCATATACATTATGTACTTCATCATCCAAAACCTTAGCAGGAGAGGGATGTCCTTCTCAAGGCTTCAAGTCGTTAGACAGTGACTATTGCAGATCTAAGTCGTTCCATGGGCGAATTACAGCAAACTCCAATCAGTCTTTACGCGCCAGGAGTTAGTTTCATTGAAAATAGATTGCTCGACTACTATGATGCATTTGATCCCAGCCTGGTCCATTATGACCCCAGTCGGTCTCGGTTTGTCGCCCTTTATCCGACCAGCTCACCACCACAGAGCCTGATGATCCCCAATGTCGCCATCTCGCACCATGCACGGCCTACCCCAGGCTCTACGGGTGATATGAGATTCTGGGATCAAATATTCCCTGATGCGATGAAACGCCTGAATGAAGCTCCAGAAATTCGTTACAGAGATTACCCGCAGTGGGATATACGAACAATATCCAAGTGGGACGATGTCCAGGCTAAGCTTCAAAAAGCTCGCGAAGAATATGACTTCGGAAACGGTCCGCAGCGGGTGGGAAGAATCCGCAGAAAGATGAGAGATGTTATGGATACTCACCAAGCCACGGTTCAGCAAGCAATCAAGGTCATGCCTAATGGTGACATGGCTTCCCCCATCACTGGAGCTATCACACTCATGTTAGACGTAAGAACGATCTATGATCAACGATTCATTGGCGATGCTAACGGCGATACAAAGGCATACAAACAAGCCTTTGATATTCGGGAAGAGGTTAAATCAGCTTTCGAGGACTTGCCAGGCCTGTTTGCTAAAACAGACTTCTACCTGCAGTCGTACCCCAAGGATGCTAACATCATCGAGGCCTCTGTGAACCTGGTGCTTGCAGTATTCAAGGCTATCGAGCACTCGATCAAGTTCTACACAAGCACACAAGGTAAGTCTGATATCTTGCCATAACGGCGAATAATGCTAAGACTAGATAAGCTAAAAGAGCCGGTGTGGCGGTTCTCACCGGTCCCCAATATCAAAAGACTCTTGTTGAAAGCCTCACTGAGATCCAGAACTGCTGCAAGTCTCTAGAGAGCCAGGCAGGGATGTCCTTTGATCATCGCATGCTCGGTGGTACGTGCCCAAGTAGGAACACACTGACTGACGATGTCTAACTTGAACCTCTCAGACAATGAACTCCTATTAAGCGGACAATCAAGAATCCAACAAGGGAATACTATGACACATTACGGACTTGTTGCTTTGGCCCAACAGCAAAAAGATGGGGTGATGTGGATGCAAAACATGTTTAACCAGATGTTATCTATGTTGAATGATAAAGAGAGTAAGATCCTCCATTCCACAGCTTGCTTCGGTGATGACTTATAAGCTCCAGGAAACTGGCAACTACGCACCCCAAGTCCAGCTAGACCTCTGACACCACAGCTGATTGAGCTGACACACTGGACACCTCGAGAGTTGTGGTCTTGGCTGCGAGTTACAAATTTTGACGAGATTGACATGCAATATGTCTCTAGTCGAGCTGAACAGATGCTACATAAAGACAGAGGCCGTGCCCAGCAACTCGCCTGAACTTTCCAATTCCATAAATGGATGTCTGATTCTGGCCCAGCTAAGCTGTTGGTTCATGGCGACTTCGGAACGGACCGAGACATTTCAACGTTTTCCGTGCTCTGCACCGTTCTCACACAGGTATTCAGGACTTCTGGTCGCTTTATCAGTATCGTGTTCTTCTGTAGCCGCCATCTGGGCTGGGACGAGCACCAAGGCGGTAGTGCCATCATACGCTCGCTCATAGCCCAGTTACTTCGTCAATTTCCAGGGCAGCACATTCAGCCGCACCCACAGATTCATGCCCAGGAAATTGAACGAGGCAGTCTCGATCATTTGTGTATGCTGTTTGCTCATCTAGTTGCACAGGTTCCCCGCAAGACTCCTGTGGTATGCATCATTGATGGGCTAAGTCTCTATGAAACAGAAGACTTTATCAATGATATGGGAAGGGTCGTGTTGAGTTTGATTGATTTAGTCCATGAAATAAAGGGGAAATCCATGTCACCGTTCAAGTTGCTTCTTACATACAATCAGTACACTGTGGAAATCAGAAAGATATTCGATCAAGATCCTGATCCGAATGTTCTGCTGCATATGGGAGGAGTACCATTGACCGAGACTGGAGTAGAGCTAGGTGGACTCCAAGCGGAACTAGCCTTGGGGATATAGTCAGCATCACACGTTTTGTCCGGATTGAGTTGTGCGCAGAGCAAGCTGGACCGTCTCGTTCATGAAAGATGAAGTGACTGGAAATTGTTTGCATTCTGGGAGAGTACATGTTCTATCAATATCTAAGTGAGTCTTCTATGACTACCACTTGGCGTTATAAACGCTGTGATATGTTTCAAACAGGCCATTTTGCCAGGAACTGCTTGAGCGTCTCAGTCCTGAATGGTTTTCTCAGCGTTGCATCCATGCCAAACTCATCCACCATCCTCCGATGATCCGCCTCCACTGTTGATCCCGTAAGCCCTACGATAATCGCAGCCTGAAGTCCGTTTTCACTCTCATAGCGCCGTAAGAGAGGAGCCGCTTGTAAACCACCCATGATAGGCATGGATAGATCTAGCAGGATAAGCCTGCATCTCTCGGGATTCGCTTTGTAGACATCTATGGCCTCTTGTCCGTTCCATGCGATTTGGTATTTGAGCCCTAGTTTGTCCAATATATGGCGCATATACCTAATGTTGGTTGCGTTGTCGTCGACTAGGAGAAACTTGATGTCTTCAGCCGAGTTTCCAAGAGATTCAGTTGTTTCTGGCACCCCAGTGGGAGCAATTTTCTCGAGAATATCATCGCTCTGTTGCTTTTCGTTGTTCGTACGTGAGACCCTCTCGCTCATTTTGGCCTACAGGTTGCTCCCGAAACTATTGTTCCCCGATGTCTTTAGCCTGTTTTTCGACGGGTGGCTTGTGAAGTTGAGCCCACAGACAGGGGGGAAATTATGAAAGCAGAAAGCCTGTGTGGTGTGTGTGTGTTGTGTGATGAAAGACGGTGGGCGGCCAGTTTTACCGTAATCTTTCAGACTGTGATCAGCAGTTGACTAAGCGAACGTGGAGTATATCAGTTAGTATTATATTCTGGACCACCTTGATTATTATTGAATCCTGGTTTCGCTGATCTACAGAGGTTTGAACAGCAAAGTCCTAGGATGATCAGCATTCAAGATAGAGGACTCTCTAAGACTCAACTCAGCCACCAACACAGCCTACCGCCCACTTCAAAGGACCGGCAATGCTGACAGTTCGTTAGTACTGAAAGATCAACCCTTTTCTATTCTCAACCATTTGGAAAATGCCTCATATCTTCACTCGATTTTCTGAACTTCCTCCAGAGCTGCGTAACCAGATCTGGCGTCAAGCCCTACCTGACTTGGCACAACCTGGCCTATGTCTATACAAAAAAGGATGCTGGCAGCCCCGGTATCTAACACCGTCTGACCCAGACTATCTTGAGGGAGGCCCAGATAATATACGTTACGAGTTCTGCCATGAGATATTGACCATGCTAGTCGAGACACCGCATTTTTTTGTAAACCGTGACGCACGCAGCATTGTCCTCCATTGGATCCAAAAAAACGGCGTTGAGATACGCTATAGCGAGGACCGAATTCACTTTGTGCGTCGACTCAACAGTGAAGCTGATGCTCTATACATTCCCATGAACAAATTGCTAGAATTTGACAGGGAGCCTGTTGATCGCCAATTCGAACCTGATCTAGTTGGACGCACGGTCGGTATTGCTACATATCTTACTCGTTTCGCTCTATCAGCCGGTTTCTTCTACAGCGAAGAACCACTTCCTGATGCATGGGAGTTATTCAGTCGTGTTAAAGTATTATCCGTGGTTGTTGGGGAGCAGCCCGACATGGAAGGCCCATAGGAAATCCAGCAGAGTGGACGAGCCCTTTTCTGGAACCATGATCTTGAAGAGTTCCAACTGGAGGGTGGGGACGATATCTGTGATAAGAGTCTCTACCAACGGATAATAGAGGATGGTAAAGGACTTAATAAAGTTCTTAATGAAAATGCCGTCTTCGACTTTAAGATACAGCCGGTTTTAGCTGCAAGACGATAAAGCTTCGCGATTCCTCTTCTGCTGTTTATTTCTTAACACAGACCAAATAGACTTACCAAATCTAGGCAAGAATCGAAAATTGCTACATATTATTCTGTATCTTCTATATCGGGCAGGATCTGCCGCAGATAATCGAAATAGTATCTTGATTCTGCGATAGACTTTGCCAAGAGCTAGCCCTTTTTTTACAGCTGAGCAGGGTTTACATAGCCACCGAGACATTGCCAAGGAATAAGTGTTGAGCACGCAGATGACTGGGGGCTCTTTGAATGAATTTAAATAGTAGTTCTAAGAGTTCTTCATAGTCTATAATGCAGTTGTTCAGATTACTCTCTTATTTATCTAAAACTGTACGGCTTCGGCATGTCCGGCTTGAAAGACGGAATAGCAAGGTCTATGCTGGGTGTGGACCCTGGACGAGCGGAACATCAACCCTAGTTTGGACATATATTCTGCAAATCCTCTAATGCAAGGAAGCTAAGATGGAAGTTTAATGTCTTAGGTCGATGCGCTGTCACCAACGAGAGGGATAGATAGAGGACGATGATCCGCCTTGTTCAGCCCCCTCTTAGGCATAAATAACTCTTAGTGTCTACACATCTTCTATCAGGCCTACATCGCACTCGCCATCTCTTCTTCATCCTGCTACTCAAAATGGGCGAGTTTATGTCTTCATCTATGGGTCCGTTATTGGCTACACTGTGATTGTCAATGTTGATGGAAACTGACTCGTGTCAAGTTTGGGCTACCTTGGTAACCAATCTCGACTATCTACAAGGTGTC
Organism: Fusarium abutilonis; assembly: GCA_021655885.1. Taxonomy (NCBI): domain Eukaryota; kingdom Fungi; phylum Ascomycota; class Sordariomycetes; order Hypocreales; family Nectriaceae; genus Fusarium; species Fusarium abutilonis. Next base: position 31,523 of record JAJJWN010000468.1, on the reverse strand, counting down.
CTCACGCTCAATCATCGCCTCCGCAAGGTGGGATCCAAGTACCCTCTCATCGTTTTTCACACAGCTGCACTCCCCCAAGCTGGTCGCGATGTTCTCAAGCAGAGAGGCATCCCCTTACACGAGGTTCCTCGTCTAGTACCCGCAAGCTCTCAGGACTACACCAACGAGCCACGATTCGAGGAGACCTGGACTAAACTGGTGGTCTTCTCGTTGACCGAATACTCACGAATTGTCTTACTTGACTCGGATATGCTACCACTTCAGAATATGGATGAGCTCATGGATCTGGAACTCGACTCACCTTCGTTGGTTGAGACTGGAGACATAAACCTGAGCAAAAAAGTCTTTGCTGCTTGTCACGCCTGTGTATGTAACCCACGAAAAAAGCCTCATTATCCTAGCGACTGGATACCTCAAAATTGTGCTTTCACCTCCCAGCATAATGCTCCTGAACTTGCTCAAACCACAGGAGCAAGTGTGTCGTCAAGCTTGGGCAAGTTGAACAGTGGCTTGCTGGTTCTCAACCCATCTAAAAGCATTTTCGAAAGTATTGTCGCACGAATGAACGCTTGTGGGACGGAGTATCAATTTCCAGACCAGGACCTACTTGCAGATCTTTTCAAAGACCGCTGGGTTGTACTGCCGTACATATACAATGCTCTAAAGACTCTACGCGAGCCTTCTGTGCATGGTCCTATCTGGCGAGATGATCGGGTTAAGAATGTGCATTACATTCTTAGCCCTAAACCATGGGACGAGATTGATGCTAATGGCAAATGGACTGGTATTCAAGAGATTCACAAGTGGTGGATTGACGCACATACTGCAATGCTCTCAGAAGAACAGCCTGTTGCTCACGATTCTATTCAGGGGGAAAAAGTAACCGATGACGTGTCTAGGCAGAGTATTGAAGTAGTCTAAGCTCGAGTGCTTAAATTGATCTTAGCCATCTACACCTTTCATGAGAAGTCCTATCTTTAGTGATGTTCAGGGAAATAACGTGGTACATACAAGATTACATACTTCTGCTGCTTCTAGTACCCAAAGCATGTAAGGCAGAGGTAATTTTGACGCTAGGAACGTTCATATTTGAAAGCTATGGCCCCTCAAAGCTTTATTCGACAGATTACAGGAAAGACATTGTAACGTTAGGTGGGTAAGTTGCATAACCAACAGTTATAGACTGAATTGTCTTTCACAGAGCCCTATCCTTTCCATCTTACTATTTTTTTTCAATCTGGAAGGTAATTTGAAAATAAAAAAAAAGAAAGTTGTAGTATTGGTTCTCACTCATGTTTTGTTTCGGAAATTTATGACTGCATTGTAGTAATTCATTGGAACCCCATACTAACAGACACGCTCCATTAGGCCGTAGGCGAGAGGCTTTAACCCAGCAGTCCTACCCTAGGTCGGTCAGAAACACTAGAGTTCTCCATTGTTGATATATGTTGTTCCACTATGAGTAGGGCTCCAAGTATTCATTACTGTTACGCTACTTACCCACAGACCCTCAATGCTGATCTTTCTGATGTGACTTTCGGCTTTTATGCTCCGGCGACTGATCCATAGGATCCGGTGATCTGCCAATCGGTTAAGAATCTTTGGACCTTGTTCCTTGAATATTCGTTTACTAGGATGGCGATTTCGCGTTTCCGCTTGCTCAGAATATCCACAACACTCTGGATCCACGTTTCATTTCCCATAATTATTTCCTTCCTAATGCCATAATGCACATGCTCCTTTGTAGGTATTCAATGGTATCTCGCATTACATTAATTTCTCTCTGCGTTAGTACAGGTATTCCAGCTGTTTTCGCGCTCCATGGTTCCAGGTCCAAACTCCATTTCTTTCCTTCCAAATACCCGAGAAATGTCGCTTGGGAGTGATAGTAACTGGCCAACAGGGACCCATGCTTTCATCACGGACTCCTCGCTACACTCCTATTGTAACCCCAGTCATCGGCTGCCGGGTTCCTTGTGACATCGCGATTCTCAACGTCAGGCACAGCTTCAGACTGGACTCGAATCTCCTGCGCAACAATAATGCCATTATTACCTTTACCATCACTAGTCTCAGGTAAGATATGCTCATCACTGCCCCAGGCTGTTGTTTGAGGTGCGGTAGCGAGGGGATGGCTGATGGGGCCCCTTCGTCTACTCAAACCAAACCGGCTTTCACCCTCCGTGCTTTGGAGCTGATGGCTTTGAGTAGCTGATTTGGTGGCGCGGCTAAAGAGAACGCTAAGTCCAATCATGCTGGCGCCCTTTCGGATGAGTGGTTGTATAATTGGTAGGTTTGTGACGACGATTGCGACAAAGGTTTCGCGGCATGCCCAAGAACTTCCGGAGACGGCACCTTCGGGTCCGGCCTATGCGAGATATGGTCAGTAAATTCCAGGTATTTGATGAAGCATGCTTGTACATACAGTGAGAATGGTCACGGCTCGAATGGTACCAGCCATCATGATGAAGAGGGCGCCGCTGAAGAGCAGCATAAGAGTCAGTCTGCGTCGCAAACTGATATTGACACCCCATAGAAGCTGTATCACGCGTCAGATATGGACTTTTATCGTTTGATTTGAGTCACCTACTGGCAGAGGAATAGAAAGCAGATAAATATCAGTCAGGATGTTGGGAATGACAACAACCAACACATATGCTGGTGACTTTGTTGGTTGGCAAAGGAGCCCAGGGTCTGGGGTAACCTGCCAGAAGTGATGGAATGGTTGACATGATAGAAGAAGAGTAAGGGCGACGGCCAGGTAAGTGACTGCGAGAAGAACGTATGCGAGTCGTACCCGAGTCTTGAGGTGAGCCAACCCAGAACTGTGATGGTTAGGAACAACAATCTCAGAGTACTCGGGAATAGTACGTACGTGAGACGGCCGTAAAAGCAAGTGATGCAAAACTTAAGGCACCACAGAATACAGGCGTAAAATGACCAGCCAACGATCTGAATCTTGGATCCCCATTCGCGATTGAAGTGCTCTTGACTGTTTTGATCAATGTTGGCGCGTTCCTCGTCGGTCATATAACTATTCGTGAGACCCTCAAATTTGGCGCCGACCAAATATGCGGCTATGGTCTCTGCAGTAAATAGGAGCTAAAACAACACACATCGTTAGTCAAAACCAACAATCAACAGGTGAATTTTTCTCACCTGTCTGCTAAAGATTCTTGGCAAACTTACCCCTGTAAATGGCATCAGATAATCGTCGAGCTGCCATCCTCCCGGGCCTACCTGACGCCATCGCACAGCGATTCGAACGATTATGGTTGCGAGGCCCAGGGAGAGCAGAATGAACTGTTCCTCGATACCCCCCATCTCCACATACAATATAATCAGAAAACGTGGTTGACCCGAGGATTTGGGATTGTAATTGTGGAAAGCAAGAGGAATAGTAACAAGAAAGACGAACAAGATGATTAACGAAGGGAAGCGAAGTATGAAATAGATTAGATGCGCTAGCTCTACACAGAGGAGAATCTGTCACATTTTCATTGTCTTACAGATATATAGCGAGAGCAACCGAGAGGCGCAGAAGGTGTCAGAGTCGCATGGGATAGACCAGGAGAAGGTTACATCTTGTCAGTCATCGGGATCGACAAAGTCATAGAGGCCAAGTAAAGGAAAATGACAAGTAACTTCCTCTTCCATAACGCGAACAAAGCGCCCCATTAGTTAGTTCTGTCGAGTCTTCTCCAGTCGAGCCAGGAACACTGCCTCGCCAAGGCCACAGGGGGTTCTGAAGAAACCGTTAGTGTTCCATTCTGATTTCCTTTTTCCCCTCCTCGGGGTGTCAAAAAACACAGTAATCGCTTATACCAATTCCATTCTCGTGCATTTTGACGCCCTCTAGACCCTGCACTCACCTGCCTCTTCAAGATCGTCAAGACCCTCAATTGGAAGAGTTGCGGCTCCGTACATGTGATGCCCCTGCAGATCCTTGACGTGCCACGACTCTTACCTGAACAACGTTTAAATAAGGTAAGATCTTCGTAGGACTGTTTATGCGGCCCCAAGGACGAATTCCGGGCGGTTATTAACCCAGCGGGATCTAAAAAAGAACCCGAGACGGCAGTGGGGAAACACTATACTATCCAGGGCAGTCAGCTCCGGCCGAAGCTGGGGTATTAAACGGGGGCCTTGAAGAGGAGATTTAGCATGACGAACGAAGCCGGTGATTGTCGTGAATGAAAGTGGATGTTGGATTTTCAAGAGTGGATGTCTAATATGCGCTTGAGGTCTGACTCGCCCTCTTACGGAGATAGGGGTGGGAACGGAGATCTTGACTATTTCCGTTGATGATGCTCGGCATTGGATCCCCCACCCTTGTTAGCAAGAGGAGACCCTTGAAAGTCACAGGGGAACGCATCCGCATGTAACGGTATGTTGGTTGTAGTGTTGGCTTGAGTCAAATATCGCAACAAATGTAATGCCCAAGACCAATCAGTATCCTAAAGATTGATTTAGAGAATGTCTTGCTCCAGTCTTAGGTAACCATTAACGGATGAGGACGTTACACTAATGACCGGAACTGGAACTAGCTAAACCCAAGGGTGTACAGAGGCTGATGGGCTGACCGGTTCTATTGGGCATATATTCTTCGTGAACCCTTTCCCCTCATCTTCCCATCTCTTCTTGCTTCGCCTTGGATTTGCATGACACTCGTCTCGCTACAGTACATATCAGTCCCGAGATTGCTGTTTCACTCACCTGCCTCTTTGATACAATCTACCTGGTCTACATCCGTCAAAAAAACACAATGGCTTCCAAGACATACGACTTCGTTGTGGTAGGAGGTATGCACTTACCCACCGAAAACCTTTCCCGAGTTCATGACTCAAGTCTCATTCATCCCCATTGTAGTCCATACACCCTCTACCATTGATCAGCAGCACTAACACACTCTATTCACAGGCGGTCCAGCTGGTAGTGCTGTCGCTGCTGGCCTTGCCAACTCTGCCAAGAAGCCCAGCGTTTTGCTTCTTGAAGCCGGTGGTGCAAACGATGATCGCGACCTGCGTGTTGATGGTCAACGATGGATTACTTTCATGAACAAAGACATGAACTATAACTACAAAACTACACCTCAGAAACATGCTGATGACCGCGAGCTGGATTACTCACGTGGCAAGGGACTAGGTGGTTCAAGTGCCATCAACTTTGGTGTCTACAGCGTTGGTGCGCGCGATGACTATGAAGAATGGGCGCGCATCGTCGGCGATGATGCATACCGCTGGGATAAAATCCAGGCACGATTCAAGAGTCTCGAGACATTCCATGGCGCTCTTCCTGAGGGTATAGACTGTAAATATGCGGCCCCTAAGCCTGAGGACCACGGATGCTCTGGAAAGCTTCATGTTGGCTATGCCAAGGAGTGGGAGAAGGATCTTCCTCCTGTGCTTGACCTCTTTGAGAATGCCGGGTTCCCTTTGAACCCAGATCATAACTCTGGGAACCCGCTGGGCATGTCGGTTTTGATTAACTCGAGTTGCAATGGTCGACGCTCAACGTCTAATGACTTGTTGACGCCCCAGCCTGAGAATTTGACTGTTTTAACAAACTCCCCTGTTCAAAAGGTTATTCTCGAGGGTAACAAGGCTGTTGGTGTCGAGACAAATGGCAAGAAATGTGAGTTATCTTGTTTCAATTCTGCTACAAGTAATATTATGCTGACAATACTCTAGATCTTGCTTCAAAAGAAGTCGTGCTCTCCGCTGGTTCTCTCAACACTCCCCATATCCTCATGCACTCCGGAATCGGTCCCAAGGACCAACTCGAGCAATTCGGCCTCCCGGTACTAAAGGATGTACCTCGCGTTGGCCAAGGTCTCCGTGATCATATGTTCACTCCGCTAGTCTATACCCGGAAGGAGGGAGACACCGCACGAGCACCCTTCTACGGCGATCAAAAGGTCATGGATGAAGCCCTTGAACAGTGGCGTCGTGACGGAACAGGTCCTTGGACAAAGTTTGCCTGCGAACTGGGTATTGGATGGTTCAAGCTTGATAAGCTTACTCAGACTGAGGAGTTCAAGGCTCTTCCTGCCGACCAGCAGGCTTATCTGACAAAGGAGACGGTTCCTCATTACGAGATTCTTACTCACTTTCCCATTCATTGGTTCATTCCTCAATTCCCACCGTCAAGCCTCAACTACTCATGCATCCTTGTCTTTTACTACAACGCCCAAAGCCAAGGCGAGGTCACGCTGCAGTCAGCAGACCCCAACGTACCTCTCAAATTCGACCCCAAGTTCCTGGCCGAGCCTTTTGATCGCCGCGTAGCTATTGAATCTCTGCGCGATGCCTTCCGTCTCGTCAAGTCAGATGGCTACGCAAAGGATAACGTGGCTATGCTTGCAGGGCCTCAAGGTGACTCTGATGAGGAGCTGCTTGCTCACTGGCGTTCTACTATATCCTCAAGCTGGCACATGACTGGTACGACCAAGATGGGCAAGAAGGGAGATGCTGATGCTGTGGTCGATAGCGACTTCAAGTTGATCGGATTTGAGGGTTTGAGAATTGCTGATATGGGTGTTGTGCCTGTCTTGGCTAGTTGTCATATTCAGTCCGTGGCATATGTCACTGGTATGACGGCTGCTGAAAAGTTGATTGCCGAGTATGACCTGGCATAGATGAGAGTATTCGCAACTGTCGAAAAGGAGGCCTGTTTGGGAGACACATAGCGCAGCGTCATCTATAGTCTATTGGAAAAAACAAGTAGAATAAAAATAACCTATCCTTTCTAACCCTCTTCACTCGTCTGAACAAGCATAGGACCTCCGAAAAGTCCCAAAGTGTATAGGCGAGATAAAGTTTCGGGGTAGCGGGGCCTTTTAATTATAGTAGTGTAGAAGATGTCTTGAAGATATTCATGTAGTAGAATTGTATGTCCTTTGATGGCGGCTTATATGAGAGAACCCCTTCTGGCTGATGAAATGAGTTTGTGTAAGTAAATGGACTAATTGGCATTCTCAACCCTAGGGATAATTAATAATAAATGAGGGATTCTGAAACTGGTACTGGATCTCTCGAACGGTTAATCATTGTGGCATGCTTATTATTGAAACAAGGTGGTATATGCGGAACGCCCATGTTTTCACCCTTATATAAACAGGTTGACAACAACCAACAATATTTCAACTTTTATCCGTGCATCTCGTGGAAGGATATTCCGACAAATCTACATGATTAGGATCGGTGTTTCGCTACTGATAATCTCAGTCCACCTCCGCGTCCCCTGCATAGCCCAAATCATCCGCAACGCCTTCACCGCAGAAGGAATACTACCGAACTTTGTCACACTATACAAAGCCTCAAGCCTATCCGAAAAGAACTCCCTGTGTTCCGGCAGAGTGCTCTCAGCAGCAGCGACAAAGTACGTCCAGACCAAAGCATGGGCGCCTTTTGTTTCACTGTTGAGATTGATGACCCTTTGGCGGAGCTGTTCTACCAAGTGGATGGATTCTTCCGGGCGGAGTGAAGATTCAGCGCGTCGGCGATAGATGTTGCATGCGTCAAATATGGCGGAGCGGATGATTTCCATGTTGGGCTGGTGTTCTGAGTTTGGGGGTAGGTCGGGATAGGACATGAAGTCAAGGTATGCTTCTGGGCCGGTGAGAACTTGGAGGCCTTTTGACTCGTTGGCCAGTGGGAAGCCAAAGAGCTGAAACCTAAGAATTCTGTTAGAAGACGGTTCAGTTATTGCTTGCACATTTGCTGACATCTTGACTTGCTGGAGGAAAAAGTCCCTGAGACTTGGTGGTAGCATCTCTATCCAGTCCGGATACTGAGTGAGGCAGTTGAGCATCTCTAGTAGATATGTGTAGTTGTCGGCTCCTGTGATTGTTTCACCCACTAGGAGTACCAATATAGTTGCCAAAGTGTAGGGGTTGAAGAGCTGTTCAGGACTAAGCTGAAGAGAATCCCGTCGTAGTTTTGCGACAATAGTTTGATGACCTTGTTCAGCTACTTGTTGTAACTTTGGATCTTTTTGTGCGAGGTGGAAAGATGATACGACAGATACAGCTCGTGCAAGATTCTCGTCTTGGTAAGCGAGGGGAAGAATGACGCCACGATAGCCGTTGGTGGAAGAATCTAATACGACCATAGCTGGAGCGATAGTTTCGGAAACTGATCGTGTTAGAAGATAGTATCGTAGCTAAGATTTGGGTCTGGAACGTACAGTGGCTGAACATCATTCTCGTTTGAGGTTGTAAAACTTGGTTGACCGCTGGATGTAAACTCATTCTGTGAGAGTAGGGCATGACAGCTGTGTTTGATTCAGAAGAATCGTCAGACCCTGGTGAAGCACCGTCTTCAGACGATGAAGAGTCCATCTGATGCAGATGAATCATGTTATCAGCGACATTTCTTTCCGAGGCTTTTCTTGCACGATCTTTCTTAACGCGCTGTGAAGAATCAACCCATCGAAAAGTCCTCCCCGGCCGGTCAGGGCTCGGCGGTTGAGTTGAAGTTGTCTGTGGTGCTGATACAAAATTCAATGTCATTGATTTTGAGGCTGAATTCTTAGGCGCTGACGGAGTCGACCCAACAACCATGTGGCTGCTAAAGCGGCACCGCAGACCCTGTCCAGAGCACGAAATGCCCTTTTTCTGACACTTTAGACACTCTGGCTCTGTCTTGTCACACTTGAGACGCCTCTTGCAGCACTCGTAACATCCTATTTTGCATAGAAGCGTTAGCTATGTATATCAGAGGCGCGGGGCTGGTGATAGGTGGTAGAGTTTTTAGTTACCATTATTCCTCTTAGCAAGCGACATTGATATGTCAAGAATCGTATGAGGCAAATCAGATCACAGACTAGATTCTCTCTACCTCTCTTCTCTTCTCGCTCGATTACTCCTTGGGGAATCTGCGTAAGGCTGAGTGGGTTGTCTTATACCTCAACCCCTTACTTGGTTCGCGGCTTCGCGAAGTTGTCGTCGGCAGTTGCCACGGCCTGTGATAACAAATACGTTACCGTGATGAGAATTACGCATGGCTAATTTGCAAACTTTCAAACATGGCGCCGATGATTGGTGAATGAGATGAGGCACAGTGAGGACTAGATCCTGATCTAGACAAAGCTTACGGCCGCACCGAACTATAGTCTCCTTTTGAGCTCCTGGGGGCCGTGACAAATGTTCCCGCAACCCCGATAGAATCCGGCGCTGATCTTAGATGACAATTCATCAGTGTCTAAACTGATATTTATTGTCTGTTTCTAGGCTAGGGGTCAATAGTTCTTAGTCCTGTTTCACGTTCGGATCGCAACGTATTACCTTGCCATCAGCATCTTTTCGTGGCAGAGTCGTCAAAGATAACGCCACGGCGCACATGCCGAACTTATCACAAATTATTAACGCGAGTCAGAAGGAAATTCGAAGGGAAACTAAACTAAAAGATTTGGAAGGAAAAAAAAGATGGAAATAAGTAAATAAATTCGTGGCTTATTGTATACGTCATGCTGATGATCGGGGACGACTTGGATGTCATCCGTGAATTGCCTAAAGTCCAACACTGCCAGCCACGGTATCTTGCTTAAACGCTAGGCCAAGGAAAGCAACTGAAATATCCAACATTTGCTTTTCTGATACGCGTATCAACAGGCATGGTCCTGTAGCATTAAACCACCGTATCACGGCACATCTCCCGTGCCAGGCGAAGTGTAGCAAAGGATCAAAACTTTGAAGGTCGCCTCTAGGGAGATTTTTTATCACCCAAGGTCAGGATGATTATGAAATCATGTAAATGCACGGAATACAAGTGAACTCCACTGTTGCCACATATACCTCTTGGGTCACACCGACGTTGGTCTAAGTTGTGGTGACGGGATAACTAGTAAATCGAGATCTGGTTGCGGCAGTGTTAGAATTGTGACTATCTTATTATAATAGGTCGACTTACGAAGCAGAATATTAAACGTTTACTGACCAATAGGTACTGTAGCTCATCTGTAATTTAAACACAAGCCGTTCTGGCCGTACTCAGCCGCATACCTCGAATGGTTGACTGCCCAGTCGTGATTGGACGGGATTGCTCCAGCAGATCAAAACCTCGTAAAGTCTCAACATTCCAAGCTACGATCTCTATGCTATTCTTCTGCCCGACAAGTATGCGTTTTCCACAAGCTACAATCTCAATCAGGCTCTCGGCATACATGCGATTTATTCGTAACTATATAGATGAGATGTATGTTGCAATCAATACCCACATTTACCCATATCCCGCCCACTTTATCTAGACAACCACCCACTGATAATCTATAGTTCAGTTGCCGAGATTATCTCTATCAGGCATTGCCAAGCGCAGCACCACCAACATGAGGTTTTTCCCACGGTCTTGTCTCCGACTATTATTTCCGGGGGGGTTTTTTTTATCTCAGCGGTATCGGGGCCCAACGTCCCAAATTTTCTAAAACCCTGACATGATGTGATTGATGCCTTCTCCTAAACTGAACCAACAACGTGACAATACAATGGCCGTAAAAAAAGCCCAAGATGGTGCTTACCACACTGACACGGAGATCATGTCGTACGTGATTCAATTTGTTCATGAAAGACGATAAAACTAACGGAATGTTGAAGAACAGAGTCATATCCGCGCCGAGAAGCGACGAGGTCGGAGATGCAAGATCTCGAAATCATCGCCTCCGCAGGCGCTTCCTTTCGACCAGGAGATCTACCTCCACCTCCAGACGGCGGTCTCGAAGCATGGACACAAGTAGCCATGGGTTGGATTGTCATCTTTGCAACATGGGGCTATGTAAACTCATTCGGAAGTTTCCAAGCTCACTACACCGCGACTCTTCCGCAAACTCCCTTTCAAATCTCATGGATTGGGTCTATTCAGGTATGGTTCACTTTTTTCGGGAGTGCCTTTTCCGGACGACTACTCGATGCGGGATTCTGGATTCCTACGTTTCTTGTTGGTTCGGCTTTACAACTTATCGGAATCTTCACCATGAGTCTTTCCACGTCGTACTGGCACTTGATGATCACCCAGGGTGTCATCACTGGTATTGGAGGAGGGATTATCTTTGCGCCTTCGCTAGCGCTGGTTGCTACATACTTTGAAAAGAGAAGAGGTATTGCCATTGGTCTAGTAACTACTGGGAACTCTCTCGGCGGTACCGTGTATCCCCTCGTTGTGCGAGCGTTGCTCCCTGAGATAGGTATGCCCTGGACCGCGAGGGTGCTGGGGTTCATCAACTTATCTGGGTTTGCACTCGCGGCTGTGTTTATGAGACCTAGACTTCCGCCACGACAGACTGGTCCTATAATCGATTGGACGGCGTTCAAAGATACACTGTATCTGTCGTATGTGTCTGGGCTGTTCTTTTTTGTGTGGTCTGTATACTACACATTCTACTATGTGAGTAAACCTCAATCACTGATCACCGATCACCGATCATTGCGTTGTTGCTGATATTTCTATTAGCTTGCATCATTTGGACAAAAGGAAGTTGGCTTATCCTTTGCCGATTCGTCAATCTTAACCACTATCATCAACGGCGCTGGTCTTCCAACACGAGTTTTAATCCCCTTCCTAGCCGACAGGATCGGCCCGTTAAACACTATAGCTCCTGCAGGCCTTTGCGTGGCCATCGTCGCATACTCCTGGCTTGCAGTCCACGACACCGCAGGGATATATGTCTTCTCTGTGTTCTACGGTGTTGCATCAGGTGCATTCCAGAGTCTCATGCCTACAGGAGTTGCGAGCATCACCAAAAGACTGGACACCATCGGCACACGAATGGGCATGTGTTTCAGTCTATGTTCTTTTGCAGGCCTGTCTGGACCGCCTATTGGTGGTCTTTTGGAGTCGGTTGATATTCAGGGTGCACATGTTTGGGCTGCTCTGTGTAGTTCTCTCTGCGCGATACTCTTGGTGGTGGCAAGGGTGAAAAGGGTTGGATGGACGGTGAGAACCAGATGTTGAGGCTTAATACGTGGTAATAGAATATTCTGATAGACATGGACTATAGTACTTAATTAAAGTCATAGAACTTCCACTCGGCTTTAAAGTCTCTCGAAAGTTCTTCGTTCAGAATCAATGCTCTGACCATCTCAATCGGTAGCACTCCAACTTTGAGAACAGCATCGTGAAACTCCTTTTGCGACATTCTTCCCGAATCCACGGCCATCTCTCTCAGTTTCCAGAGCTGAAGAGCACCCAACATATATCCAGCCTGATAAAGCGGCGAATAGCTCCCTTCAACGGATCGCCTCACTTCACCCTCAGCAGTGCTCCTCTCGTGAGAGATCCGATCAACTAGTAGATCCACCGCCTCTTGAGCTGTCATCTCTCCGAGGTGAAACTTGAGTGAGAAAATGATACGCAGGCAGCGATGCATTCGCCACCAAAGCGCACCGATCCGGTTCTCGGGCGACAAGTGGAAGTCATCTCTCTCATACATCAGAAACTCCCAGTACAAAGCCCAACCTTCAACAAAGAATGGCGTGTCAAATATGTACTTCCTGTGAGAGTTGTACCGATCAGCCATGTAGAGCTGTAGTCTATGACCAGGGAACATTTCGTGGAATGCTGTTGCGTGGGCAAAGTGTTTATTGTTTCCGCGCATAACCATGAGTTTTAGGTCGTGTTCCATGGATACAACGGGGTATGAAACGTAGATCGTTGGTCCTCCTAGAAAGAAGGGAGATACTTTCTGGCTTTCTGCATCGATCATTGTCATGCGCCAAGTCGAGTTTGCCAGAGCTGGGATAGTGACAAGATCGTGTTCGGTGACAAAGCGACTTCCCTCGACGACCAGATCGCGAACGTACTCGGTTTGTTTGCCAGGGTCAACGTAGTTGTTTTTGACGTGTTCCAGAGCCTTTTTCCAGTCTCTTCCATAGCCAAGGGCCTCGGACTGCTTGATCATCTCCCTCTCACACCATTCAAACTCTTGGTTGCCGATCTCTATCAGCTCCTCGGGTGTGTATGGAATCATCTCTGCTTCAAGTTCAACTTCCAACCCTTCACGGCCAATAGGTTCGCCGATAATAACGTCTTGTCCATCCTGTTTGTTCATTCCGGCTAGTTCTGTCTGGACGATATTGAGATATCCGGTTAGCGAAGTATTTGTCGCTTGCCAAGGTGTCGTAACCCAAAAGTCAAACATCGGGTCGTAGGTCGAATAAAAGGTAAACCATTCGCCAAGAAGTTCGAGCAGGTTGCTGATGGCATTGCTCGCTAGATAACCGGTTGTCTCGGTGACATTAAAGCCTCCATCTTGTACCTTTTTCTGGACATTAGTGATGGATTTGGTGATGTTATTGAGTAAGCCAGCTGTTTCTTTAGCCTTCATAGGCACAACATCCTGGCGTGCCTCAAGCAGGCTAATCAGATCATCCGAAAAGGGTAGAAGAGGCTCAAACCGTTCTTGTGAAGCCTGCCGAAGATCCAAATTGTTGAGCTGTCGCGTATGATAGGTGCTAAGCATGATATAGTCCACCTTGCCCTCTTGATTGAGTGCTTCAAAGTCGATCTCACTGAGAAGATCTTGTTCACCTTTGTGATAACTTTCCAATGCTCTGTACCGACGAGGCGCGATATCGATGTTATAGAACTCGTCTAGCTCACCAATATCGGCTTGGGTGCGAATGACATGGTCCGCCATGGACAAGTTGAAGGTATTACCCGCAAGGGCGAGTGAACCCCAAGAGGTACTGAGATGATGATCACTTAATGCCATTTTCACAGAATATCCAAATAAAATGTCGATGAAAAGATAACCATGGCTGGTAGGAAACCCAATGGCGCGCATGGTAATCTTATTAAATTATGAAAGGGGCCAGTCTCGTCTATTAAACTTTATCCTTCCAAATGCTATTTTACTCAACATCGGTCGTACAGCCCGCACCTATCATCGGAGGCAGCATCCGTAATGCAGATCGGTATGATTATCCGCGACTTTTGCAAGGTGAAGCAGGGTTCCCCGCTTCTAGATATCTGGGCACTTTTGAACTTCCAGTCATATGTGAGTCGAGATAAACTTCATTTGGTAGGTGATATTTTTCTTGTCCAGTTTACTTTACACTATTGTGCTTAGCGTTGGAATAGGAAGGGTATCCCAGCGAGACAGGAGTAACGTAGCATGGCCGAGTGCAACTCCAACCAATCTTAGGATATGAATTGTTAAATCAATCAATGCATCGTTTCTGTGAAAATAATGATAAGAATTTGTCGATCACAATTCCAGAATAGCAGAAAGTTTCAAGCTCCCAATAATCACTTGTGCTCATGCTTGGCCTTCTTCTTAGGCCTCATCTCCGCCTCGTAGATCTTGAAGAAATCCTCCGGCTCTGTCGGATGCTCGCCGGTCACATCATGAAAAGCAGTCGTCGAGATGTAGTTGGTTTTGCCCTCTTTCACAAGGCTGTAATACTCGAGGAGATATTGTTGCTCAGACTGGTCGATGTGAGACTGGGACTTGAGCACCCTTTTTGCTTCAGCGCTGCAACGATAGTCAGTAAAGCCATATCACATGAGCATTCGTGATCTGTTTTCTTACTGGGAGATGTTCTCGAACTGCAGTTCGGTTCCGAGAGCTTTGCTTGCGGCTGCGGCGAGCTCCTTGCCTGCGCAGAGCATAGGGCCTAAAGTGATAACGGTTAGGAACTTGATTTCAAAGATCTTGATGAACATACCGGTCAACACCATCATCTGTCCACGGTGTCGATCATCAAACCCATGCTTCCCCTTGCCAGTCAGAACATGGGCAGCGACTTGGGCAACGTCCTGAACTCTTTAGTGAAACTCCCCAACACAAATAGAGTTTTATCTTACACCCAGTGCTACAGGGGCAAATTTGTGAAATTCGCCAATTGGCAGGGGAAGAAGGCCCTCCTCATTGGCTTGTGGTGCGTACAAGAGCAAGTTCTCGGCATAAAACCCAGCACTAGACAGTCAGTTGTCCATTCTTGACACCAAAGCAACGCAAACAAAAAAGCTCACCGAATAATGCAAGGCGAAGTTCCAGTCGAGACGTCGGGGTCTCCCTTGGCCTCCATAACAAGCGTCTCCAGATCAATAAATTCGCGAAGTCGAGGTTGTTTTCCCCTCTCAGCGTAGTCACAACCCGCAGAGCTAATCAAGAGAACATTCGGGACATCCGCTCTCTTGGCGGCATGGATGAGTTCCTCGCTGATCTCAAGCTTATGCTCATGAGCAGGCGGAACAAGACAGATGGTGTCGCATCCTGTGTCCTTGAGAGTGTTTGCCATGATTCGAAGACGGCCGGGCTTGTGGGGGACGATAGTGGCGCCTAGGGACTCGAGCTCCTTTGCTTTGTCCGACTCGGGGTGAAGGGTGAGACCGACGACGCCGCCGACTTTACGGGAGAATTCTCGATTCTTGAGGATTAGTTCGGCGATGAGAAAGCCTGTATTGCCGTCGACGGCTGTGACGCAGACCTTTCGTGGCATTTTCGGTTGCTTAGCTAGGATGTTTTGAATGTGGGAATCCTAATTATGGCTTTTCAAGGAAATTCATTCTCAGGATCTAGGAACGGGCGGTGGGTAGTATTATAGCTCTAGATGGTCTCACAAGACTGACTCTGGTCTTCCTTTTGATTGTTTCTCTCTATGTAACAAGGCTCGGGAACTGACTTTTGTTATGCAGTTTCTACGTGCATCTGAGATCACTTGTCGGAGCCGAACATCCGACCAACGCCATCTACGTATTCAAAATGTCATGATTCCATTCTGATCGAAGCTGTTGGACGAGGTCTCAAGTTACTATACAGGGATGTTGATACTGACGACAATATTGCGAAATAGCACATGTTTACCTTGGGCTTGGCAAGGAACAATAACTAGCCTACACTCTCCGCATTATGGAGCTAATGCAACCACTTTACTACAGCTGAAGCATGATAGAACTTGACGTTGTCATCGATTATTTAATTCAATTGGATCATGAGACACACATAAAATCTTCACATGATACGGCAAATTCTTCAGTTGATATAGTCAATTCATATCGCTATAGCCTGTCGATTCAGAGCACTTCTGTCCGATCAAACATTGTATCTCGTAATAGTAATACATCCATCTAAGATGCTAGACCGCCCTTGCGGCCAGCCTCCTTGGCCTTCTCGCTACCGGGCTCGAAAGATCCGGAAGAGGCCTTGCCGCCCTCCGAAGCAATTTCACGCTGTGTCACGCTGTCAATGGTTGTTTGTTTCAATTTGACAGGGTTTGACAAACCTGCTTATCGGCGTCCATATTGGCGAAACCGCCAGAGTGGCTGGACTTGCCGCCCTTGGAAGCAATCTCTTGGACCTCCTCCTTGGGACTGAGTAAGTGAGTAAGTTGATAGTCTGGGAAAAGGCTGAGGACATACCGGTTGGCAAAGTTGCCGGGGTTGGTGTTGTCGGTACCAGTCATGTTGGTGATTGTGTGAAAGAGTTGTTGTTTGTTGTATGTTGTTTGTTGTCTTAGATAGAGATGATAATGTTATTTGTCTGGATCCCTTCGTGTTTAAGTACTTAATCTCAAGCCATCGATTTCATTTAAAGTGGTTCAAATGAACGTATTGACACCAACTGTACATGACGTCTACGACACCTCATGCCCTGACTAACATCTTAAAAGACAGGTCGATTAAAGTGTATAACCGCGGAATGACGTCTAAGGAAAAGCAATCTAGGCATAATTCACGTCTTAGTGACGGAGTTGGGTATACTTTCCGCCCTGCATTATATCATGACGATTAGGAAGTTCTTTGTTTCCCAGCATTGCTCGGATGATCATCAGAATAAGCTGACAATGATCAGCCTGATCTGCTTGGGAGATCTTGCGTAAGTAATTCACGGTCGCAACTCGTGTCGTCATTGACCTGGGATGAACCCTATGTATTGTTTACCCCTGCGTAAGCACGTTTCCGCTGCATTAATTGATGCCACTCATAGTTACGCAATTGACATTGCATTGCCATGAAATAAAGAGCGAGATTATACAAACATGCTAGAACAGCCCAAATGGACAAGGTCATGGCTGAATTCCTGTGTTTTTTCTGCACTTCTACTCGGTAGAGCAGATACCTGTGCACTTGGGATTCGTTGAAAGCCTATAAAGATACCCTAAACGTTTGGAAGAGAAAATATATTCACAACTCTTTTAAGGCCTGAATAGGGTAGTTGATTCAGGTTTAAAGTAAGACTTCAGGAATTAAACTTATAAGCATTATGTGTCGTTATTTCTATGAGAAACGGCAACAAAGTTAATAAGTTTCCACTGTGTGAAATGAACCCCTCTTTGAGACTGGTTAATTTAATACCATGTGGATTAATACTTGTCTGAGAACCCTTAATCATGTAGAACTTAAAGTCATGAATACCATCCCTCTACTGAATATATATCGTTTTGATTTCTTTCATTTTTTGTCTTACCTCCAATACTGTAATAAGTACGCACATGCTGTGATCGGTTGCTTAATGAAAGAGTATCACGTGATGCTAGATTTACGTAATATTACTCCTGGCCAAGATGCCGAGTCGCCGACTCACACTCACTCACTCACTCACTCACAATAACCTCCTGAAAAACCAACGGCATCTTAACACTAATGGCCGATCCTGCTACTACTCCAAGCAACAGAACATCAAGCGCAACACCCAGTCGCACTCGTGTAGCTCGCGTGGCCTGTAAAGCATGTCACACCCGTCGAGTCAAATGTGATGCTGTAGATGGACAGCCATGTTGGCATTGCCGCACGCGTAATACGCCTTGCGAATTGATTGACTCAAAGCGTGGAAAGTATATAGAACCACAATTGGCTCGTAGCAGTGTCTTGAGACTCACCTTGTTATAGGTATGCTCGGCGAAGTAATGGCCAGCCTCGACAGCAGCGCGCTTCTCGGCGGTTGCAGGAAGGTCGAAATCCTACTGCTGGTCCAGATAGAACTTCGAATACCGATAACATTACAGCCATGGCTAGAAATATTGATATCCCATCGCATCATTCGGAAACACAAACCCAAGAGAATGATGCTACTATTGTCGAGCCTAACCAACAAGAAACCCAATCCGGCTTGTCTCAAACCAATGACCGATGTTTCTTTCTTGGCGACTCCGACAGCTTATCGTACATCATCGAGATGATATGTAATCATAGAGGCGGAGTCAGCGAGCCTGTCAAGGTGCATTATCCAATACCAGCCTCGATAGCCGACCGCGCAGTTGCTTCCACCCGACCTCAGATTGAGTCGCTCAGCGTACAAGAAGCACTGGTGATGCCGCGCAAGGACATATCCGACCGACTCATCTACAGCTTCTTCAAACTCTTACATCCTGCCCATCCCGTCGTCGACAGACGGTCCTTCTCAGAATTATACAAGCAAGGAAAAGCGTCGCCCATGCTCCTACACACAATCTATCTTGTCACCTTCATCCTTTGCGATGAGAGTCTCGTTTATGCAGCTGGGTTCAGTGACCGTAATGCTGCACGCAAGTATCACTACCTTCGTGCAAAGACACTGTACGATGTCGATCATGAAGCCGACCGCAACAGCATCGCCGCCACATTGTTTCTTCTAGGTTTCTGGTGGAATGGCCCAGATGATCAGAAGGATGCTTGGTACTGGTTAGGATGCGCGACGACTTATGCACAGTCTTTGGGGATGCATCGTTCGTATGTGGCCTGCGACTTCGCAAATGATTACTGCTAACTCGTGTATAGCACGGCTACTTCTCGCTTGAGCCCGGCGACAAAGGCTTTGCGGAAGCGTATTTGGGTGTCTATATATGTTTGAGATGGATTCCTTATATCTAGTTTGTATACTGACTCTTCTAGACTCGCGATCGGCACACTGCTGCATGCTTCGGTCGACCATGCAGAATCCGAGACGAGGATTGCGATGTGGAGCCTCTTAACGAAGAAGACTTTCACTTTGACGATGGCTACGATGAAACGCTTATACCCGCCCAGAAAGACTATCACGTATCATATCTCCTTGAAATGACAAAGCTAGTGGAAATACGTGAGGTCTCTTAATCACCGCAGCTATGAGCTTGGCTTACGAAGACATAACTAGTTGGCGACATCTTGATCGGGGAATACAGTCCTCGCCGTCCCGCATCGGAAAGATACGATGCCACTAATCTAAAGGGTCGACTAGAACAGTGGGAAGCGCAACTCCCAGCATGCATGCAGAGAGTCCCGCCTGACGAGACACTAGGTGCACCTTTCTGGGCTAATATGTTGCATATTGCGTATCAGTAAGGGTTCAGTCAGCGTTTGGCGTGAAAACTCTGACAACATGATAGAAACTACTACATCCTGCTATTCAGGCCAAAAGCTATAGAGGGCACGTCTCCATCGGAAGCAGGAGGCGACATTTGGGCACGAAGAGCAGCTGATTCTATTACACGCATGGCCGAAGATCTCTTGACCGTAGGAGCAATCGGAATCTGCCAGATGCACATGTACGAGTGTCTCTTCAAAGTTTGATAAACGCAACATACTCATTGTCTCTAGTCTACCTGCAGTATTTGGCGCTCTTTCAATACACACACTCGTCATCTGTCGCAAAGATCCTGTTCGTCGACAACTAGCGGGCAACAAGTCACGACAATGCATCCTTGCTCTAGGCGAACTGGCAAAATGTTGGCCGGTGGGATTATGGCTTATGAAATTCTTTGTCAACCTCATGCGAACACTCACGGGCAAAGGCTCCGCTCGGTCAGCAGGATCGATAGTTGACGTGAACACTCGCATCGCTGACCATAATCGCAACAATGAGGATCCGAGTAAGCATCTGGCACTGGAATTAAGCCGTCTTCGATCTACTAACGAAACTCCTCATACAGTCGTCAATCAGCAAGGGATTGAGTCGAATTTTCAGTCCGCTGGTAACATGGGAGAGCGGCAGACCACCGATCTACTACTGCAGCCTGGAGAACAACTTGGCTATGACTCGTTCTGGGCTTACGACATGGTTGACGTTGATTTACTTTTGCAACAGGGTCTATGCCCATTGCTTCCTGCAAGTTTCGCCACGGCGCCGGATGATTTGGGTTTATAACACTTAAATCTATAAGAATCTATTAGGTCTCTATATGCACCAATATGTAATCAACGCTCTCAATTCATGAAACTTTTAGGTGTGCGCGGCAAATTTGCTCTTGGCTCTCAGCTTCTTGCCGTACTTGAAGAACAGCCAAGGGAACGGCGCCATGGCAACAGTCAGAAAGGCAAGTAGACTAGTAGCCCATTGAAAACCAAGCTTTTCATACATTTGAACGCCAAAGAGAGGGAAGGCGGCTGCAAGATGATTGTTAGGTAGTGAACAAATTGGGGCTGAGCTGGGGGGGAGACTTACCAGCAAACGAGCATCGCGCAAAGCTATTGGCGGCGAGGGCAGATGCGGCATATTGGGGATAAGCGTCAACCTGAAACATGTCAGTATTAGCCCTGTATAAAATTGATGACGCATGTTAGTATGGTGCTGTATACTTACCAAGAAAGTGAAGATACCAGTAAAAACCAACAGCAGTCTGCGAGTTAAGATGTCAGTACCTGTTCTCAAGTCGGGACCAGAAAACTCACCCGCAACCAAAAACTCCAGAACCAATAATAGGCACAATCCAATGAATGCTGGAATACGTCGTCCAACCAAACCAAAACAGACCGATAGGGATAATAATAGCTCCGAATATGGTCGGAGGCAGTCTGTACTCGGGCTCACTGATAGCCTGTCCAGTCTCCTTCTCCTGCTTTGCTAATAATCGAGTTCTAACTCTAGCCCAAATAGGATTACTAGCCGTTGCAGAGAATAATCCGACAAGAATACCCAGAAACGTCAATCCAAGTTGCCATAAGTTCATACCGTGGTTGGTTCGGAAGACAAGAGGGAATGCGCCAAAGAAGAGGTAGAGAATTCCGAGTAAAATGGCAGAATAGAGATCCAGACAGAGACACATAGGCTCTAGAAAGAGGAGTTGAAAAGGACGAAGTACTGAGATTTTGAGCGTTGTAAAGATGGGTGTGCGTGTATGCTCCATAGGTGCTCGGTACGCATCGTTTCTAGTCTCTTTCCTAAGCTTTCTTGCTTTCTCGCGTAGTAAGATAGGATGAAACGTCTCTGGCGCAAAGAAGACAATAGCCGCCATGATAAACGCTGCCCAGATCATCAAGAAATAGTAAGTCCACCTCCAGTTCACATGATAGTTGATGAACCCGCCGATCATAGGCCCAATAGCAGGTCCGATAAAGGGCGCCAGAGACACGAGACTCATCGGTTTCTGAATCTCATGTCGCTCAAACACATCTCCCGCCGTTCCTCCCGCAACGCTCAAGAAACTACTTCCCGCGAAACCGGTGAAGAAACGTGAGATGATCATGGTCTCGATGTTTTGCGCCACGGCAGAGGGGATGGTCCAGATGATAAACATGGTCCAGGAAACGAGGTAAATGGGTCGGCGGCCGTAGTACTCGCTCAGAGGGCTGGTGAGGACCGGGCCGAGAGCGATGCCTAGGACAAAGGTTGAGAGCCCGAGGGTTGAGATGAGGGTTGAGATGTTGAAGGCGGCGTTCATTTGGGCGTATGTAGCTGTGTAGATTGAGCTGGCACATGTACTGGGAGCGATCAGCGCGAGTTTCTGAAAGGGGAAGAGGTTCAACTTACACACAGATGCTGCCTGTGCATACGATAGAGATGATTGTCCATTTTCGTATGGTGGACATGTTCCTTGGACACATGGGGTCTTTATCTCCGTCCCAAGATACCTCGAACGATTCATAGCTTGGCTCATCTTGATTGCCTGCTTCGGTGGTCTGATCACTGAGATTGACATCGTCTGGGTCGTTCCCGAGAGCATTCGGGGAGCTTGGCTGATGATCCTCGGTTGACAGAGTCGCATTCTTTTCGATGTCCCAAAAAGGTTTGTGCTCAATAGCTGCTTCGTGCTCGTCTTGGCCTGAATCCTCTCTACGAGGACCCTGTTTCTCGTTCATTGCGTCGTTGGTGGTGCTGGGTGAGATGGCTGCTGATAACTCAAGGCATGTCAACGCGACCTTTCTACAATGAGCACAGAGATGTGTTTTTAAGGTATTCAAGCTTCTGTAGAGAAAAGCAAGAAAGTGATTTGTAAGGAGTGACGATTTCTTCACAGGGGCAAACGACCTTCAGGGTCTGGAGATAAGCTGTGGGGATTAGGCGAGTTCAAGATGCCTCGGCGTCTTGGAGCATGCGCACACAGTTGCAGCTTTTGCAGTTTCGGTCGGAGTGGAGATGACGTGAGAAAACCTTTCAACTGCAGGGCCAGCCATTATGGAACCTTTACGGAGTAGAGTTTTAGCTCACAATTGGAAAGCTCGGCGTCTTATCTGAGCCAACTCTCTGGGTGGTCAAACATCTTCTTTGATGAGTAGGAGGACGCGTGCTGATTACTCTGGAATAATTGAGAAGAAGCTGACATATTATTGCATCTCAACCCGTTCAGCTTATCTTGTAGGCTTGAACTGAATCACTAATACAATTTAACATAGCCATTCACTGGGACGTCAAGGCAGTACTCTACTTTTCGGCCGAGTGCACGTCAAATTTTCACGATGCTTCCTTGCCATGATAAAATTTGAAATGCCAGCTTTACCAGTTTCTGCCGTGTATATGAATATCCGGTTAATACCATCTCTCTCCTACCCTTGAAATCAGACCAATGGCATGGAGAATACCACCCTTGATGGCCAAAGTCAGTATATTCTGTCTTCAAATAAGATCGACCTATTGTCTTTGCAAAAGCCTTACACCAATGCAGGAAAGGCCAGCGGTCTTAGAGCCTCATCGGCTAACGTGTGACCCATTCCTTATCCGCCAGAGCGAAAGGGAGATCGTCATAGACTGGCCACGATTGGTGTGCAGCTATATCAACCAGATATCAGGTATTACGGCGGTTTCTCGACGGACCTTCAAGTCGACTATCATTACATAACCGCCGTACTAACCTTCGCGCTGTGCTTCGATAGTGGTTAAATCTCTCACCGCCAGCTTGTATGAAAGTGAGACATAAATTGTATTGCTATGGCGAAAGCAGGAATGTTGGAAGGATTTGTTCGAAATTTAGAATACTAAAACACTCTTTTTATTTTACGATTGCAACTATCTTGCCTCTAAGGTTGAGATATACGCCGGGTAAGGTGTGACGTTTAAACGTTGGACTTATCCCGAGATGCGATACTTCGCGTTGACCGTTAGCCCGAAGCAGTTGCGGTTAGCCACATTACATTCCACTTGGAGGATCAGACATAAGCAGCCCATAAAACAGTAGAGACCGTATTGTTGTATTGTTCATATGGACTTTCGAGGATGTAGTTTTTAGTTTATAAAGTGTCATGTATCTCGCTGTTTTTAGACGTCATGACAACCAATAGATTCAACTACTGTCCAGGCTAACCTTGTTCAGTTTCTGACCCTAAAGAAGTCGGGATAAATCGATCGTAACTCTTCCAAGTTACGAATCTGGCGCCGAAATGCTGGTGTTTCAGCTGCAGGCAAACCTTCTTCTATAAAATGGATGGCAGTCCAGCCAGCTTCTTGGGCTCCCACGCAGTTTTTATACGAATCGTCTAGGTTAAGACGGTTAGTGATACTTGTTTAAGAACCATCTTAGTAAACTCACCAATAAAGTAGCACTTAGAAACTTCAGAAACTCCCGCTTCTTTCATAGCTTTGAGAAACATGTCTTTCTGCGGCTTGCACACAAATGGCACCTGGGTGTAATCACAGTAGGTCAACCCCTCAAACAAATCGTCCACAGCCAACAACCGCACAACCCTCTTCCCGTGATTAACATAGGCATTCGTCAGTAGCCAAAGTCTAACCTTTGAAGTATCAATATCCTCCAGTAATTGCCTTAGCTGCAGGTTCGGTTTGATCAAGTCGTCGAGGGGCAGGGCATCATCAACTTTGGCGTTATAATCGAGCGCGTCGATTTGGTGGTGACGTACTAGACCTTCAATTGCCTGGCCATATTGATTGGAGTAGTCCCTGGCTAGTTGCTCGGCGTCTTCAGGCAAAAGACCGAGATGTTTCTTGAAATAGTCGTAGATGAGGCCAGACATGAGTTCCAGGACTTTATAATCTGAACAAAAATTAGTCGATGAAAGGTAGTGGCTTCTTGGTGACTTGCTGCGCGAGTACAAGCAATTATCAATGTCACTACAAGAGTCAGTATAATCGCCTAGGATAGAGTAACGAGGGCTGTTACAAGAATAGAACAGGTTTCTGACTATCCGCTTCCATTGGCTCGGGCTTTTTGCAGTGCATAATGAAAGGCGTTTCTTTTAAAAGGACGGATGATGATGTTGAATTGGTGATGGGAAGCGAGAGCAAAACGAACCCGCCAGAAGTGGCACTAGTTGGCCAAAACGGCAAAGATCCTCATACCCCGACAGCCTCGATTCATTTCAAGTTTCATTTTGACTGCTGTATACCTATCAGCTTCTTCGAAGGCCCTCCTAAAAATGTTGTAAAAACTCCCTGTTGACTACTGGGCAAAAGTCAAGTACTAAAGGAATAACCTTGCTGGGAAGAAAGAAAAGACTGCACTTTAACGATATAGGTATGGTTTATTCCAATGGGGTATGCATAAGACTTGACCATTGAGGGAAAAAGAAAAGGCCATGATTAACCGTTCTGTGAGGTATCAAGATCGTGGACTATGCCGCCAGATTAGAGGCCCATGCCTCACCCAGGTAGCCACTCTCAGCCAGCCTTGAGCGGTTTCAGCCTGCTGAAATTCCTGTCTGGGAACTGAGCTGATAACAAGATATGTGACAAGCTGGAGGCTATAACTATATATTTGCGCTGCTTAATGGCCATTTACCTCTGGAGTGACTTAAACTTTGGCAACCAACTTCTCAGCCTAACGCCACGAGCGCCAATAACTGGCTAACCCTGGAAATTCTAGGCCTAGATAAGATCCTGGGGTAGCATCTCAGCTGGTCACAAGCGACACCTCCTCGTTCGATAGTGGCTTGCTGAAATTCCCTAGTCACCACTAGCTTAGCGAACTATTTGCTTGGATAACCAAAGAAAGCGTCCAGATTTAGAAGCACACGCGGCACGGCACGAGCTAAACGACCAAAAACGCTCATTAAAATCTGTGATATCGTGTTTCCCCTCTTCTTTGGATCGTAGAATAAGGTCTGTGGATGGATCCAGTGGCTAGCTAGGAGCGCCGTGGACAGGGACTAGATTTAGACTATTGAGCGCCTCCATCGCTTACATTGAGCCTCGTTGCGTGCTTATGCACGAATGTCTGTGCAAATGAACGACATGAGAGATAAAACAGAACTGGGTTTGGTCTCTTGGTCTGAAGATAAAGGAAAGTCATGCCCCAGTGCAATGAACCTTTTGGTCTTAAGTAACCCTTAACTATTCACTCATCGTTTCCCAGTCCTATCGATCAGATCGCTTGCATCGACAACATGCCGAGCGCTCAATCCCCTATCGATCAAGCAACTGAGCCTTCTGTTCATACAAAGCTCATTCTTTGCTTCGATGGCACAGGCAATACCTTTAGCGGTACTAATGCCGACACCAATGTAGTCAAGATTCTTCGCAAGCTTGACCGTAACCACAAGCATCAATTCCACTACTATCAGAGTACATCCATCTTTCAGCTTATATAAACTGTACTGATTGTCTGTTTAGCTGGTATTGGAACCTACGATGTTAACGAGACATCTATCCACAAGGGATTTCTCGGAGAGATGCGCAGCTCCATTTCAAAGACTATTGATCAGGGCTTCGGAACGACATTTGATGCTCATATCATGGCTGGCTATCGCTTCCTCATGAGATACTACAAAAACGTATGTAGCATCCTACTTCATAGAGAATTTTCTGTTAAATTTGTACAGGATGCAAAGATTTACATCTTTGGTTTCAGCCGTGGTGCTTTCACAGCCAAATACCTCTCGCGCATGATCAACAAAGTCGGCCTGCTTTGCAAGGGCAACGAAGAAATGGTTGCCTTTGCCTACCGTCTCTACCAGCGCTCTCTTGAATGTGAAAGTGCCGATCGAATCGCCGCCCAAAAAGCTGAGCAGAAACGTACTGGTGCGAAGCACTTTAAGAACGGGCCTTCGGAGTGTGAACCTCTGTTGCCCAACGGATGCAAAGAGCCACACCCCAAAGACCAAATGCTGGCTGGCGATGCTCCGCTCAAGAAGAGCGAGGCGACTGAAGCAGCCCTCAGGGAGATGACTGCTTTCAGTGAGACTTTTTGCCGAAACTCCGGCGAGTCCTTCGATAAGCATATGAATATCAAGGTGTTCTTCCTAGGCATGTGGGACTGTGTCAACTCGGTTGCAGTGGTTGAGAAGAACGCACCAGCTCCTATTGAGGTAACTGGCACAGCGCAGCACATTCGTCACGCGGTTGCTGTTGATGAGCGGCGCGTGAAATTCAAGCCTGCTCTCCTAGCTCAAGACATCCGAAACACTATCCATAATGCCGAGCCTACTCCCCCAGCTCAAGACATCTGCAACACTGTTCAAAATGGCAAGCCTGCTCTCCCAGTTCAAGACATCCGCAACGGCGTTCATAGTTGCAAGAAAGCTGAGGACATCGTCGAAGTGTGGTTCCCTGGTAATCACGGCGATATTGGCGGTGGATGGCCCGCCATACCACTCAAGGATCCTAAGGACATGAAGTTCTTTGAACGCATCAAGTATTATTGGACTACTTTGAAACCAAAGAACCTGAGCGTTACGCTTGAAGACGATCGTTTGCAATTGAGCGACATGGCGTTGGATTGGATGATCCGCGAGGTCGAACTGGTTGGACAAATAGACCCTCCCTCCGCGGTTCACTGGCTCAAGGGCAGCCTCGCACAGTTCAAGGGGTATATGGAAACTGAGGAGAAGAAGCAAGTGGATAAGAATGTGTTCATCTCGGGCTTCATGCACGACTGCCTGTCGTTTGGATACGGCACAGCCCTTTTCAAGGTCTTGATGTGGAACTTTATGGGTAAGTCTATCACAAGATCACACAGAATCTACTGCTGACGACCTGCTTATAGAAATCATGCCCTTCATTCCCCGCTGGGAACTCAACGACACAGCAGAGAAAGAGAAAGACAAAGGCTGGGAGCCGTACCGAGGTTTGCCCAACTTTGGCGCGTCCCGCGATATTCCCCGCCGAGCTATTCTGCATAACTCGCTTAAGCAGCGGCTGGAACACAATAAAGATTACAAGCCTAAGAACAATCACGGAGACGGTAAGCCTTGCTTGAGGATAGAGGGTGAGGATGCCCCGTCTATGACCAAGGCCCCGGTCAACGGCGAGGTTGGCGAAGTGACTGGCAGAGAGACTAGCGATATGATTCGGGATGCACGACATCGGATATGGCAGCTGGATTCATATACTTAGATCGAAGGGTCTTGTTTTATATTTGTTGGTCTAACTGGATGTAAGACGCGTTCTTGGGCGTTTAAGGCGGGAAGATAATCGGTAGTTAAATCCACCTTCGTTACTAGTCGTCATGTTTGCTGTTGTGCACACTAGCATTGTATTCCATATAAAAGCCAGAGAATAACAAGGTCATGGATTATACAATGGTGAATTTGTTATCTTATTATCTATTATATTCAACTTCGGCAACT
This sequence comes from Fusarium abutilonis, assembly GCA_021655885.1. Lineage (NCBI taxonomy): Eukaryota > Fungi > Ascomycota > Sordariomycetes > Hypocreales > Nectriaceae > Fusarium > Fusarium abutilonis. Next base: position 3,900 of record JAJJWN010000468.1, on the reverse strand, counting down.
CGGCGATAATCCTAGCCCGGTGCCTGTTGATCTTGTTTTTTGTGCAATACAAACCTCGTCAGCGACAATCAAGATTATTCGAAAATTATTAAGCCTTCTGGGATATATGCGTAGAATTATAACCAAGTAAATTCCATATCTAGGACGGAAAAGAAGAAAGATAAAAATACAAATGATAACTGATAACTGATGTAATGTCATATAACATTGACGTTGATGAGCGTCATACCCACGTCTGACGTCAAGACCTTTGCTGCATATCATTAAATACCAGGAACTATTCTCTCGAAATACTTTTATGGTTTCGATTATTAACATCAGTTCAACTCTTACTTTCTCTGTTTTTATTCGTCCAATATAACAACCAAACCTAGTCACTTAGTCACACCAAACGTCTATCACCATGCCCAGCTACAACGGAAAATGCGTCTGCGGCAACGTCAAGTACAGCGTGTCATTAGATTCACCCGATGATGCTAGAACTTCTCTCTGTCACTGTGGCAGTTGTCGTCGAGCATTTGGGACCAACTTTGGACTTACCACAAAGGTTAGCTTTACAGTCACGTCTTTCGAGCGGGGCTAAGGTGTGATCAGGTCTCTGTTGATGGCTTCAGTTATGATCAGGGAAAGCCAAAGGTTTTTAAGCAAGAAAACGGAGTGACGCGCGAATTTTGCGACAACTGTGGTGCTTTCATCTGCGAGTATGGTGTAAGTCTTATCAACAAAGCGACGAATGAACATGAGACTGAGTGAATTATAGGAACAAGCAGCAGACAAGTTTCGATACATCATGTGGGGAACTTTTGATGAGCCAGACAAGTTCTCTCCCAAGGGCGAATTCTATTGCAAGTATCGGGCACAGTGGATGCCCGAAGTACCAGGTTTGTCAATGACGGCCATGTCACGAGCCGTATAAAGTCAAGAGTGCTAATCGCTTTCTAGACCTTTTTCACAAAGCGGAAATCAAAGAATGATTCAAGACTTTACGCAAAGATATGAAGCGTTTCATATTGACGATATTAGGTAAATGGGATAATATAAAATCTGATGCTATAGCTAGTTTCGAATAAGACAGAAGAAATGTCATATCAACACCTGTACAAGAATGGCAAGATAGTCCACAATTAAAGCCAAACGGCGAAATATTCTCCGTCCGTCTTCAGGACTAATCGTCTTATGCAATTACTACTCTCATTGATCATACGATGTATATGCCGGTCTGACTCACTCCGTAGGATTCTGATAGTAACGTTGTCTGTCACCTTTAGGCTAATTGCAACTGTTGGGACTCAGCAATCCCAGCCTATGTCCGAAATAACGCGTGCTCGGAGTAACTGGTATACAAGGCCAAACGAATTACCATCACGGCTTCAGTTAACAATACTTATACACAATTCGTAGCTCAAGATCTATTACGATATGGAGCTCAACCCAACACAAGCAATCGTTCACAATGAAGGCTGTGATCTGCATTACTGGTACCAAGGAAATGGTCCTCTAATCACCTTTATACCTGGTGGAAACGGCCATGGACGACAGTTTAATAACATAATGACTGCATTATCAGACCGATTTACTTGCGTCACATTTGATCGAAGACAGATGTCAGCTAGCCAAGTCCCGGTCAACAAGCGATTGAGCCCCCCACAACAAGCACGAGATATTCGAGCAGTCATTAAGGCTGTTGGCTTTGACAAGTCTATCCTTTTTGGTAGTAGTAGTGGTGGTATTTTTGGGCTTCAGTTTGCTCATGATTTCCCTGAGATGGTTGTTCATCTGATCTCGCATGAGGCAGGAACTTCGATCCTACTCCCTGATGCCACAGAGGTGACCGAATGGATGTATCATCTTCTAGAAGTCCATGAGACACAGGGATTGGAGCAAGTCGCAAAGGAATTTGAAGTGAGTCTGATCGGCTATGGTGACGAGGGAATTCCCAAGACAGTTCCGCCCGAGCCATCGAACCCTCGCAACTTTTGGGAGAATGAGTTCCCGGCGCTGATTGGCTACTGTCCCAACTTATTCCGGTTGAAAGAGAGTAAAGTCAGTATTGGTGTTATGCGAGGAGTGCGATGCAAAGAAGCTTTCTTTGCAAGAACGGTCGATGAGCAGGCAAAGGTTCTAGACTGTCCCAGAATGGTTGTGCCTGGTCATCATCAAGGATTTGAGGTTGAGACGAAGGAGTTTGTCCCTTCCCTTTTGCAAATGCTGGAGACTTTGGAGAGTAGGAGATAGGCAAGGAATTTGTTGTTACATGGATTAGATGATGACTCTCATGTATTTCTATCTGTTAGTACTTCATAAGGGCTATAGTGGGCGATCTTCGGTATACTACATAGGCCTAGGGTGCAAGAATAATAGTAGCCTCTTGATTTGAGTATGACATATTGCGTGGCGAAGAAACAATTGATCATATAGAGAGTGAACCGTATGAGGAATTCTAGCGTCGTCTGCCTATTATGTACGTTTATCTATTACTGTATTAACATTAGTGTGTTGACTCCTTCGGTCATCCTTCTGCATCGCAGGATCAACACTAAAATATTACATTATGCATGTAATCGGATACCTGATTAACAAAGTCTACACGCACATCATCACTCTGAAAACCTTCCTCATCCAACTCCAACCGCCGTCACTTCTTCAAGCAGTCCCACTTTCAGGCCATTTCTTTTTCATAAGACGGGCTGCCCTTGTTACATAGGTATATTACAAGTGTTGGCTGTATAGCATCTACAGAAGAAATATCTTTCTATCGTCCTTGCTTGTGCTCCTATTTCAACAACTATCCTCGTCTTCACGACAAGTGTCACAAGATGGTGGACACCGAATTTTACTCCTTGGCCAACGACGGCGCCAGCGGTACTTCACCAGGCTGGTTTGACGAACAACTAAACCGTTACTCAAGCAAGAGTGACACGCTTCGAGGTTTTCTTGCTCAGGAAATTGATGTCCTAAAAGCCTTCCACGACGGCCAGTTCGGACCCGACGAAGCGGCACAGGCAATCACGAGGCCAATCTGTACGTCGCCTGTGCCAAGCCTAGGCACTTACTCAGATGAGATCGTTGCTCTGGCTCAGCTATGGAAACTATACAAAGACGCTCTAGTAGAATGGCCATCCAGTCGTACCCCAGACCTAATCAAGATTGGTCTCGCCATAACCAAAGTGCCCGATACGATACACAGCGGAGAGGCTCTAGATGATGATGGGAAACCGCTGACATGGGAGGGACTACCCTACTTCAGCATGGTCTGGAATGATGCACACTGGATGTTTCCAAAGGATATTCTAGAGAGACATGTGGATGGCGCTACCCAGCGTCGGGCACGGGAGGTATACATAAAGCAGCAGAACGTCGAGGCCCAGCTTGTTGCGGCGGGTATCTTAGATTGGCAAAGAGCTTGCCAAGCTATGATTTACGCTCTAGAAGGCGAGGAGAGGGACAGAGGAAGTTGCCTACCGAAGACGCAAGGTGGAGAGGAGATGAAGGGAAAGGGGGAAGATGGATTACGGCAGCAGGACTTTGAGATCGTGGCGGCATGCTGCTGGATTGAACATATTGGCGAGAGGCTGCATAGTAGCCTAGCTCTTAACGAGTATCAGGAGTTGCCTCATAATTGGTACCTACCGGATATGCCCGAGAGCAAGAATAAGCACCAGTTCCATCACCCGATCGAGCTATGGGATCACTGGATATACCGTCTCCGCGCGGCAACTGGGGATGTTCTAGATAGCTATACTCAAAGCATAGCAAAGGCTACAATACTGGAGATGGAAAGAATTAAGGAGAGGGCTATTAATACCACAGCTGAGTAAAAACGCTTCAAGCCAAGCTAGATAACAAAGTCTTACCTGTTGGCTTGAACCGAGGAGGGGCTGTTAAACCGGAGCTGTAATG
>JAJJWN010000463.1:0-35508 GCA_021655885.1 Fusarium abutilonis | reverse complement strand
ACTTTCCGGCGCTGCCTCCGTAAACAGCTTAGTCTTCTCCTGTAGTCACAACGAGACTTGCTGGTAGCGTAGGGAGCACAGTTCTTGCCTTTGCTGGGCGGAAAACCACTACCACCACCACTATTACCAGTAGCAGCCACGGGAGTAGAGACGGGGGCGAGGAGGGGCGTCGAGCAGGGAGTGTGAGGAGAACGGCGCGAGCGATACTAGAAGTTGTCAGCAGAATTAATTCCAAACCGGAGAGACGGGCGGCCAGCGGCCCCGATCAGTTCACTCACCACGAAAGGGCGGAGGAGCGACAAGGCGTGGGGAGGACGGCTTAGTGAAGGATGCACTGCGGCTGTTTTAATAGCCGAAGGTTGGCCTTGCCGAGAAATCTCGGTGCGGACACGATGGATGGAAGCTTGAGAGACGGAGGAATTTAAGACCCGCATGGAGAGAACAGGGCAGACAACAGAAGAAGATAACAGAACTACGGCCAGATCAAGATCTTTAACCCTACTAGGGTGCTAGGCAGTTAAGATCTACCTAGCTAACCTTGCATATGCGACGATTACTACCCACTCCTGCTCAGGACTACTGTACAACGTAACATTATAACTAGCTACTATCCATATATTACTCCCTGCAGCTTCGTCATCTCGCTTGCCACTATCAACTGCCGTTTCCCTGCTCCCCTTGAGACGATGAGAGGAATCTATACGCTGGCCCCTGGTTGGGGCGGGGAACCCTACCGCTTGATAGCTGCTTCCCATGGTTTAAAATCACCAGTTCAAAAGCGAAGCGAATCGAGGTTGAACCGAGTTTTTCTTTCACCAGGCTGACTGATAAATTATCACACGCTTGCACACAACTGTGCAAACTCAGTTGCGGACACAAACACTCAGACTATTTTCAATTAAGTTCAAAATAATTCCACAAGACATGCCATATACGAGAATTGATGGTCCAATCACACGGCGGCGAGGGGCATGTAATAGGTGCAAGTTTAAGAAGATTCGATGCTAGTCTTCCCTTTCACATAACCTAAAGCATTGTCTAATGCGTGTAGTAGGTGATGGAGGTTCTCCATGTTCAGCTTGCGACGTGAGTTGGATCGTTCTACTGACGCTTGAGTGATACTAACACCTTTTTAGAGGAGTGGCCAGTCTTGTCAATATAGTTTTCGACCTCGTAGAGCTTCTACGCAGACGTGCCATAGCGGAACAACGCTTGAAGAGCAAGGTGATACTCATAGTGCAACACCGACTGCGGCCAGTCCGAATAACACAAGCAACCAACTCACTACAGAAACAAATAGCATGCTACCCCTTGACCCAGCTCTTGAAATGCTCCTTGACGTTGGCCTAGACTTCTTTGGAGAAGGGAACAGTTCCTTAGATGGTACTTGTGAGCAAGACTTTCCACAGACTTTTACTGATAAGTCTGTTTTGGCATTGAATATGGGATTCGAGAGTTCGACCGAGAGTCAATACCCTCCGAGTCTAGCTCGAAGTCGCGATACTCCAGCATCCAGGGAAGATCAGTCTCATCGCAGTAATGAAATATCCAGCGGCAGCCACCTTTGGTCCGTCTTCCAAGCCGAGGGCCCATCTAGCAGGGGTGTGGAAGAGAAGAAGCTTGACAGTGTAAGTCAGGGTGAAGGTACCCCCGCCTCTCTACGTTGTGATGACTAACCATTCCATCATAGGCCTTGTTTATATCATGCCGCACCAGCGATCAGTCTCCGGATTCTGAGATGGAATTTTCTCTTGACAATTTTTTTGGCTTGACCAGTATCCCCCGGGTCGGGGAACAGCAGACACAGAATGAAGCTCTTGGTCAGATCTTGCAGAGACTGGCCTCCCACGTCACATGGGGATATAATATCTCGCAAGCTGGCGAGCAGAGCCAACTATTGCAATCATCGGAAAGCACCGACAGCAGAGTGCATGCCCAATATGTCGATGGTACGTTGGACCAGACCTGCCGAATGACTTCGTGCTGTATATTCAGGTCGACTGAACTGCTTCTTAGCATGCTTCCAATATTTCCCCGAGTATGTATTGCATATGTCTGCTGAGCATGCTCGATGCTGAACCTCTACATTAGGGTGCAAATGTTCCTTAGGGAATCTGATGTGAGGAAGCACCTTGATTCCTATCATTTGTCTCACAGCACGTCCCTGGTCTCCATTTTCAGGGACGCAATTATGACTCTAGGCAAGAATGCATCGTATCTCAGCGAGGACCAAGTGCCTACAAGTGCAGCGTCACCCAACGAGCATCTGGACATGCTCCTGTACAAGAGAGATGATCTCTACAAGACACAAGACAGCCTACTCAAGCTCCAAGTGAGTAAGAAAATGCTCTCCTGCTAATAAGTTCCATCTGGGTTGGCTGATCAAAGTGCTTTCTGCGTTGGCAATGTAGACATGTCTCCTACTTGTGAGCGCCTTTCGTCCTTGGCACCTCATACCGCCTGGCAGCTGCTAAAGTTCATTCAAAGGCAATCATAGTTAGCGATCTCAGCTCCCAGACACTTTCCGAAGTAATCGCAGCTGCGGTGCACTGTGTGCGAAATTTGAGATTTGTCAGCCTCAACGCTATCGAGCAAGCCTTCACATCTGAGGAAGACCGGATGCTAGCGAAGCGCAGCGTTTGGTACCTGTACTATATCGAGGGAAAGATTTCAATATACCGGGGGTTGTCACCGGTATAAACATTCCCTTTCGTGATTCATCGCCACTCCAAGGGCTCACCTTTCTTTAGTTGCTCAATCTTGATGCGATAGACCATCTCCCTACGCTATCCAACGACGGTACATACGATCCACTGCATGCGCAAGTCGCTATCACCACGATGGCCATTACTGTCTTTATCTCTGTTTATGCGCCTAACGCGCGAAAGAAAACATTTTTGGAACGGTGTAAATCTTATATGGACTGTGCAATCAGTCTACAAAGATGGCTTGAAAACCTCCAACATGGACTGAAACAACTGCTCATAGGTCAGCGATTACAAACTTCTGGGACAGATGGGATGGCCAATGGCCTTAGGTTCCGTCTTTTCTGCAGTTATCACGAATGTGTTTTCCTCATCCACGCTCCGTGGATCAAGTCCATTGTGGCCCAAGATGCGTATAGGGAAGGGTCTATTCAAGCAGTTGGCGATATCTCTATACTGACCACGGCGGATGGCCACAGGCCTTTAGAAGCACTTGGGAAATGTCTTGACTCGGCCTACATTATTATTTCCTCGGCTGGTACGATTCTTTCCATCGACAAAACCCTTGTAAGGTATGTCGTGACATGCGGATGCTAATCTCTCATTTTGTTGTGCATCATAATCTGACGAGATATTAGGCGATTGTTCAAACTCATGATCACCTCTGCTTGTGTGATTGTGTATGGCATCCAATTCGGCGATAGTGACACAAAAAAGAAAGCAACTATGTACTTGGGAGCATGCTGTGGAGTGTTCAGCAATTTGCATCTTGCTGACAAGGTCTTGCCATATGAAGAAATACTCGACCTTGTTAGAATGGTTAGATCCAGAGGCTAGAATGATGAGGTTTGGAGATAGGAATGGTCAAATCTAGATTTCAAGACAGACAATGAGGAGAATTACTCCCGTGGAAAATTCTTTTAGACATTCGTATCTTTTGGCAAGTTATATATTGCCTTGATTTTCTTTGTTAGCACCGGCATGGCGGAGCTCTTACATGACGTACATGATCAAGCTACGCGATGCGGAACGGCAAAAGTCTCGATTGGTACTGCTGGAAATCGTCATCCAACAACGGATAGGTGACAAAGACAAGGAGGGACATGCGACTGAGGCTAGGAGAGTCATTACGCATGTCGTGCTTCCAAGGACAGTAGGCTAGCCATGTCGAGTGTTGCTTGGATACAGCAATGAATGAGTGAATGACATGTAACAAAGAAAGGACTTGCTGGCTTCACACATGATTTCCACCGTGGGAATTGATCTTACGATGCATCGCAGCTCAATAGCTATATTTAATGAATGGCTTGGTATTGCATTCACCTGCGACACTGATATCCGAGTGGCCTCAGTCATGAACGGGTCCTCTCTTTCGCGACTGTGTACCTACAGTTATTCCCCAGTGCTCAGCTGGTAATTCGGTGCCCTTCGATACTGAGCAATGGTCACCTAATCCAGAAAACTCGGGGCAGGTACTCCTGTAACGGATGATGCCCACATCTATCCGGTCAATAAGTTTGCCATTCCGAGCATTTCCGTAGCCACTATATCTAAAACTATTGCATTCCGGCGTCTTCGGATTTGTGCGGTAATCGGTAAACACCCGAGACAAGCTGCCTGGAAAAAAAGCCGGACTCCCAAACCGATACGTAAATGATAGCATTACGTGTGGCTCCGTACGGAGTTGACTTCGGCTTCTACCAGCCAGCCAGAGGGATGGTCAATATCTAATGAAGATACCGGCTGGAGTATTGAGAATTCCTGCCATGATAACCGGCCACTATTAGATATTTTCCACAACTAATAGATAAATTTATGATTGGAGATATTGATAGAGAGAAACGTATATGAATGCTGCTACTTAATTCAATCTTCCCCATACACATGTATATTCCATTCATGTCCACCCACCAAAACCAATACTGCCCTGATTTATGCACACTTCGCTCATTATTAGTCAAAGCCCGATATGTCACAATGGAACATAACGACTTTGAAAGTTACGAGCCCAAGGTAGGTCTCAACGTGCCACCTGGCCCTGCCTATTGTATACTGATTAAATTTACGCGCTTTAAAGCCTCGGAACTTGTGTACCAGCTATCCAAGATTGTTTCAACCTCACTGAAGGCGTCATAAACGTCTCAGTCAATCCAAAGTTGAGGCAGATAGTCGTTATGCACCATCCGGGTGTCGTTTCAACCGAGAAGATCGCAACAATACTGGAGCACATCGGCCTAGACGCGACGGTGTTGTCGGTCAACATTGTAGTACCTCACTCCAAGTCCTTGGATGGCCAATACAAAGCTAAGAAAGGAAAAAGAGCCATCACTACCACTACGGTTGCAGTAGGGGGTATGGTATGCGGGAGTTGCACATCGTCTCTCAAGAGTGGCTTTAGCGGAGTTGCCGGCGTAAAGGACTTTGATGTCTCACTCCTTTCGGAAAGGGCGATAATTAAACACGATGAAAGACTGCTACCGGCCGAGAGCATCATCGACATAATCGAGAGCCGAGGATTTGATGCAAGGTTGGTGAGTGGCAAAGAGCAGGCACAGCCTGATGAGACGGCCACCACAGCATCAAGATCAGGTTCAGCAACCACATCGACGTTTGCTATACAGGGCATCAAAAATAGTACCTGTACCTCTACCATACAGAGGGAGCTCTCCGAACTGGAAGGGATAATTGATGTGGATATCAATCTCCTTACTGAGCGCGCCATCGTCACTCACGACCCAGAAAAAACATCAGCAACGAGGATCGCCGAGATCATCCAAGCTTACGGACTTGGTGTTGAAATCCACCCAGCCCTTGTTAACGTCCCAAACGAGAATTTGAGCACTTGTGTGTCACAGTTCCAGATATACGGCTTGCCGGGCATTGAGGCTGCGAATACTATAGAGCAGACCTTACTAGCTCTTTCCGGGGTAGAGACGGCTGACCTGGTATTCGATACCTCAACACTCACTGTCACTCATAAGGTTGGAGTGACCGGTTTAAGGCGGATTGTTGAAACGGTCAACAGCATCGGCTATGATGCTCTAGTAGTCTCTGGAAGCGAGGAGACGGATGCCCAAATAGAATCACTTGCCAAAACTCGAGAAATTCGAGAGTGGCGAAGATCATTGGTGTTTTGTTTGATCTTTGCTATTCCGATCCTACTCACTGGCATGATATTCCCTATGTTTATTCCTGCTCTCGACTTTGGAGACTTAGTGCTGCTCGATGGCCTTTTCCTTGGTGATATTATCTGTTTAGGCCTGACTATTCCTATCCAGTTCGGCGTCGGGAAGCGCTTTTATATCTCAGGCTATAAATCTCTTATGCTTGGTCTACCTACCATGGATACACTAATTGTTATCGGTACATCGGCTGCATTCTTTTTCAGCCTTGCCTCCATGATCGTGTCCCTTCTTTTACCTCCTCACAACCGACCGAGTACAATCTTCGACACAAGCGCGATGCTTATCACATTCGTTACACTGGGTCGCTTCCTCGAGAACCATGCAAAAGGCCGAACCTCGACAGCTCTATCCCAGCTGATGTCCCTGACCCCTTCCATGGCCACGATTCATGTCGACCCTACCACAGCGGGGAAAGCTACTGAAGCCCGGGACCAAGCCTATAGTCCTACATCATCAAGCGCACCGCGTGTCGACGAGCAACATCTCCAAGAAAAAGTCATTCCGGCAGAGCTTATCGAGGTTAATGATATCGTCCATATTCGGCCTGGCGAGAAGGTGCCTGCAGATGGTATCATTATTCGTGGGGAATCATACGTTGACGAAAGTTTGATAACTGGCGAAGCTACACCAGTCCATAAGCACAAAGGCAGCAATGTAATCAGCGGTAGTGTCAACAACCACGGATACTTCAGCTTTCGTGTCGTCAGAGCTGGGCGCGACACCCAACTCAGTCAGATCGTCAAACTTGTGCAGGAGGCACAGATGGCGAGAACCCCAACGCAGCGTCTATCGGACATCCTTGCTGGGATATTTGTTCCCACAATTCTCACTCTGGGCCTGATAACACTTGTCACCTGGATAGTCCTTAGTCGTGTTCTCGTCCATCTACCTAGTATCTTCTCGAAGGAAGAAAGTGGCGGCTCCCTATTTGTCTGTATCAAGCTGAGCATATCCGTCATTGTGGTTGCCTGCCCCTGTGCACTTGGCTTGGCTATACCAACCGCTATTATGGTTGGCACCGGGGTTGGAGCTAAAAATGGGATACTATTCAAAGGAGGAACAGCTCTTGAGACTGCAACGAAAGTCAATAGGGTTGTTTTTGATAAGACAGGCACTATAACGCATGGTCACCTGGACGTTTCGGCCGTCAAAATCTCGACTACATGGCAAGATAATCGGCGCCTCTGGTGGACCATTATTGGCCTTGCGGAGCTGGGAAGCGAACATCCTGCCGGTAGGGCCATACTTGCGGCCGCGCGCACGGCGCTAGGGCTCGACATAGAAGGCGCCGTGAAAGGCAGCTTGTGTAGCTTTACGGCCGCTATAGGTAGAGGTATCATGGCTACAGTCGAACCAAGCATCAACGCTGGACAGGCCCGCTATGATGTGCTGATCGGTAATCTTTGCTTTCTCGGTGAGAATGATATCGAGGTTTCTCAGGCTCGTGTCGATAATGCGGAACTCATGGGTACCGACACTGGAGTTCGCAGCTCCATGTCTTCTGGCCGTCTAAGGACGACAAGCATCTTCGTCGCTATCAATAGGCAATACGCTGGATGCCTCAGTCTTTCAGACGTTGTAAAAGAGAGTGCTGCTGCAGCCATATCTGCACTTCATCATATGGGAATCAAGTCAAGCATTGTGACTGGTGATCAACGCCCTATAGCTCTTGCTGTCGCTGCACTAGTCGGGGTCGCCGATGAAGACGTATACGCTGGTGTAACTCCCGATCAGAAGCAATCAATTATCAGACGGTTTATGGAACAAGGCCAGTGCATTGCTATGGTTGGCGATGGTGTCAATGATTCGCCTGCATTGGCGACTGCTGATGTTGGCTTCGCTATATCCGGCGGCACTGACGTTGCCATGGAGGCGGCTGATATCGTGCTCATGCGACCTCAAGACTTGGTAGATATCCCTGCAGCATTACACCTGGCTCGTACAATCTTCACGCGTATCAAGCTAAACTTAGCCTGGGCATGCTTGTATAACATAGTGGGCCTACCATTTGCCATGGGCGTATTTCTTCCCCTTGGCTGGTATCTTCATCCTATGGCTGCTGGGGCTGCTATGGCTCTTAGTAGCGTCAGTGTCGTTCTTAGCTCATTGTCACTTAACTTTTGGCAGCGCCCACGCTGGATGGAACGTTGGGTATCTTCACAGAGCGATTCTTTCAGTCAAGATACGCATATATGGAGCACTAAGGGAATCTTCGCTCGGGTTTTGGGTATGATCAGTTTGATGTTCAGGAAAAGACCACATAGAGATGATGAGTACATGCTTCTAGGAACGATGGAAGAGGCACATGAAGCATGAGAACAAGATCCGCTCCGAACCAATTTCGAATCGCTTACTAGATTTCGTGTTTAATTATCCTGCGTTGTGGGTGGGAAGGTTAAACTAACACGTTATAGCTATGACTATTATTTTATTATATGCTTTTGTTCCTTCTTATGTCTTCCTGGGTCGTAGATCGATTTGTTTAGACTCTTTACACATATAAACGTACAACCTGCAGAGCTTCCCATCCCATCTTAGAAGGGGATAGAACAGCCCATCTTGGAATGGGAAGAGTACAGGGAGTGAGAAAAGCATCAACACAGCTAAGAAGAAAGGAAATCAAAAGAAAACCACCGAAGATAATAGAAGCTGTGTTGTTGTATTAGCTTGTATGATACCCAGTCTCAACCTGTGGGTGAAATTTCTGTTGAAGCACTTGGGCCGAAAGCCCATCCCGATCGGACTAGTACCTAAAATCCTATTTTATGAGACTCATCACTTGAAGATTATGTCACGCATACCTGATTATCCGATACACAGCCAGGAATTGCTAGGAGTGAGAAGGTTCCTCTAATACGAGGCTGCCGGCTCATATTCCGAGCCTCCTTACCCCTGACATTGTTCAACCCAGTACATCAGCTCCTAAAATATCCTATGCAACTTTTGTCTTTCATTGTCTCAGGACTTTTAGACCCTAAATATACGGGCCTGAACATTCGTTCGCTCTTGGCGGCTTCAGCCTGTGCGAATAACCTTTGTAGCTCTACTGTTCCCACAGACTCTCTTTCTTCCTCAGCCCTGGCCGCTGCTTGACCTACAACCGGGGTCAACATTAAGACAGCACAGATACGGACTGCTGGGTCAAAGTAGTACAAAGCTTACCTGTGGGCTGTGGAAGGAGGCGATTTCTTCCTGCCGTGGAGCGTCACCTATCCAAGCCCTAGTTATAATCATCATCGATATCAGAGATTCAGTCTCCATTGGGGGCATCAGAGCGAGGAACCCACGCAGCCTCCATTTATGTTTATACGTCTCAATCGAATGGAAAAGCAATGGATATATATAGAAAGCCGAGGTAATACCCTCTAATTAAGTCTGGAGTGGCGACTTGGGCATAGAGACGGCTCCTACTCTGACACGGTAGCGCTTAGAGTGTATGTAGAGGACCGCAAGCTTTCTGCACGTAAGGCACACTAGACTGTCCTCAACAGAATATCACGTATAGACGAGATACAACAAAAAGTCACCAAAACGGTCAACGCCCAGTAGCCTCGACGGTTCGACTCGGAGGATGACAACTCGACAAAGGCGCATGAACTCGATGAGGATGGCCATGCCACTGATAATGACTCCCACTCTATTTGATAGAATGGAAAGTGGAGGATTGGAAACGAAAGAGAAATTTAAATATCCGCTCTTGGTGTAAGCCCTTTCCTTCATCCAGCCGAACAGCAGATCTTGGAAGACGATATCGGAATTCTGGTGAAGATTAGCCTAGATGGGCATCGGTGTATAGAATAGGAAGCGAAAAGAAACAGAAGTGAAAGATCAAGAGAAATTATTAAAAAGGCGTTTATAAACAGCCGAAGGCTGAGAATTCAGAAAGAAGAGTATACCCTTCTATATATGATACCTCCTCGGTGGTGAGGACTTTGGACGTTCATCTACGTAAACACAGTGAGGGCGCAGATCGAACATTCACGGAACACTAAGGGCAAACTAGTCGCTATACACATTAACACAGATATTGACAGTGTTGTAGGTCGTATTGATGCTGTAGCAGCTTGCATGAGATACTATTAGATGGAAGTAAGATAGATAGACCACAAGATCAAGCCCGCTGTCTACGCAGGTGAGCCTACAGGGGAGTAGCTTGGCCCTTCAGGTCAAGCAAGAAGGCAAACAGATAGGTAGCAGAGGATCCAGATCTACATGATTTCCCAAAGAGACTGTCACCTTGTGCAATAGATAACGCACGGCAGAAACGCATGGCCGAGCATATTTCAGCCACATGTCCAGGTCTTCACGCAAGGTCTGAGACTTACATGGCGGACTTGGCAAGAAGTATACCATTCACAGATAGACAAGATATCCTTACCAGTTGGTCGGGCATAGTCAGCATAACGATGACAGCCACATCCAATATTGAAATGAAATCAAATAGCATCTAAATCCCTATTCCCTTTCGGTCAGTCCTGCCTACGCTCACTAGAGTGAATAGAGTCTAGTTTTATTGACTTTTGTTTATAGCATTTTGCCAGGTAAGCTACTCTTTGAAGTGATTAATCGGACTGCGCAAAAGACAAATCACGGATGGTGCTCTCGAGGGCTGCGTGGGGATCCTTGAGCACGATGTCCATGATATCTAAATAATCACCGATCAGGTTTTCGATGAAGCCTCTTTCGTTCTGATGGTCCCAATAAGATATGGATCCCGTAGTGGTATTACCTTGATCAGTGAACCCGATGACGATATCGTACTAAGCAGTTAGCAGTTGTCGAGTTATCTTCAGAAGGTATGCATCACTTACTTCCCATGGATCATTCCTCTCAACGGCCCTTATGTCAAGAGCCTTCATCTTTTGGTTTTCGTAATGGACTTTGCGAATGTTCATCATCGTGTTGAAGAGCCCCGAAGTCCTGCATCCAAGGCCTTCTTCGATCATCTCCAAGGAGCTCGGTTGATATATCAAGGCCCGAATGTTCATTTGCTGTAGCTGCCGGATCGCCTCCAACATTGAAGAGTGCCGCGAGAAGTCGAGGCAGGCAGGGGAGATATTAAACACCGGCCCCATGAATTCATCAATACCATCTATGGGAACGTCCCTTCCAGAGTGCAAGCATCCGAAAACAACACGGTCCTGGCGAGTATGGGCTCTTAGAAGGATAGCCCAGCAGAATTGGAACAGAGTAGAGGCTGTGACTTCGGTTGTTCGGCAAAAGGCTGATATCTGACTCTGGCACTGTCGAAGGGCGAATGCAACCGACCGCATCCTAGTCTTACTTCCGGGAGACGTCAATAGAGCTGGCTCTGCTTGTTGTCGACGTAAGAAACACGGCTCAAAGGATTTGAGTATGTCGTTGACCCATGTCTCTGTAGTGGTTTTGAAGTCACTGCAAGATAGATAATCCGCATACGTCTCAAAGCAATGATTGCTCCGTTTGAGAGCCTCTCCACGATAGAGTGCATCTAGATCTGCCAGCATGTGCTGGAGGGCGACATGGTCTGTCAAGGCGTGACTCATACTGAGAGTCATGAGCAGGTCTCCATCCTGTGTTTGGTAAAGGCTCAGTGCATGTGCGGGAGTGGTACTGTGCGTGGTCCTCGCTCTCAATTCGAGATGGTCATTGAAGCTTCGCTCATGAATAGCCTCCAAATCAACAACTTGGTGGATCTGAACTATAGGATTTACCGTGCGTAGTATGACCTGGTATACAGAATCATCATCTTTACCAGAAACAAATATTGTTCTTAGGATGGAGTGGTGATCGACCAGTGCTCTCCAAGCTTGTGTAAGTCTGGATGTATCAATGTTCCTGCTGGAACCAATCTCTGTCATCTCTGCCAAGATGCTGAAGAAATAAGGTCGGCCTATATGTCTGTGAAACGCATGGTACATCTGCGTCTGGAATGGAGTCGCCTGGACGATGCAGTCAATGTCATCAGCTCGTAAGCTCGTCAGGTACTCTTGCGAACTTAAAAGATCCCAGAGATGAGGCCTTTGTTGGCTCTGGAAATCCAAATGCTGTGTTGTTTGGTCGCGGCCGCGTGAAAGTTGAAGGGTTTTGTTGAGCGTTAGATTGCTGAGTGCGCTGATAGTCCTCTGCTCCAGCACGTCCCTGACCGAGAACTCGACGCCGGATTGATGACAGAGCCGGGTGATTTTCATGGCCGAGATAGAATCGCCCCCAAGTGAGAAGAACGAGTCATCCAGTCCAACGACGTCTATAAATGTTAGATCAATATGGTTGGACAATGGATTCCCAACGTACCTCTACTCAAATCAAGGACTCGACACCAAACACTACGGATGTATTCCTCCATTGCCGTACCGGTTCGAGTATCATGGGTAGCTGTTCCCAAGTTGCTAAGTCTAGCCATAGTGCTATCATCTATCATCTCAACGGCGTGAGTGATATGCTTGACGTCTACCTTGTACGAAATCAGAAGTGGCAGATGCCGTGTCAAGACGATAACGTCAGGAACCATATAACCCGGCATCTTGGAGTTCAATGCCTCCTTTAGAAGATTGGCCGAGTGGATCGTGGTACTGAAGTCTCGTCCCTCGTACAGCGCCATGAGGTTGCCAAGAGTCTGAGAGCAGTCCTCATCGCAATCTGCATGGGACGTGCTGACCACTGCAACAAGCCTCCCTTGATAAGGCCCCTTGCTGGGGATCACAACAGCCGCCTGTGTCACCATTGGTAGGCTGCGGATGTGATTTTCAACTTCCTGTTTTTCAATCCTAAATCCACGTAGTTTGATTTGCGAATCGGAGCGGCCTATATAGCACAGACTACCGTCAGTGTTATACCGGACTAGGTCGCCCGTTTTGTAGAAGGTGGGAGACTCGCGGCCGCAAGGTTCGAAAGGAAACTCTCGAACCCACTTGGGGTCCTTGATGAACACTCTTCGAGTCTCGACCTCATTATTGAGATAGCCGCGAGCCAGGATTGGACCTTGGAGCAAGAGTTCGCCAACAGCTCCGATGGGTAGCAGGTTCTGATGGTCCTCCGGATCTACTACCCATCCATGGCAAGCCACCGGGAACCCTATGTTATGAGCTTGAGAGTCAGGAAATAGTCTTGAATTGATGGTAGCAGTCACCGAGGACTCTGAAGGGCCGTAGGCGTTGACGAGGTGAACTGCTGGGGCCCAGATGTCCACCTCTGATTGTGCAAGCGCCTCACCACCAAGTGACAATACCTTGAGTTGAGGCACGTCTTGGGGTGTGAGGGTACGTATGAAAGAAGGGGTGACGTCCAGCCAGTTCACGTTCATGCGGCGAGCAAACTCGGCGAAGCCATACAGGCGCTCGTCTTCGGTCGGGATGCACAAACACCCTCCCACAATCAGGGTGCCAAAAATCTCAAGAATTGAGTTGTCAAAGGAGTATGATGCAAACTGCGCTACCCGGCATTCCTCACTCAGCTGATAAGGGGTTGAATGGTTGTGAAGAGCTGACGAGATGGACTTGTGAGGAATCTCAATGATCTTAGGTTTCCCCGTTGACCCTGAAGTTGATATGACATAGGCTAGATTGTCTGGCTGGACGACAGACATGACAACCCCATCTTGCAGCCTTGACAGACTGGCTTTGCTGACAGAGAAGACTGTTTCGAACATGCTGGCAAGACTTTCGTAGCACGAACCTGAAGCCAGCGCGATGACCGAACGAGTCTCATCTTTGATATCCCTGCACCGCTGCTCTGGCCAGTGAGGATCAAAATGAGAAAAGGCACCACCGGCTTTCAAAACGCCGTACATTGCGACTACCGCCCAGGCGGACTTCTCAAACTTTAGGGTCACCACGTCTTCAGGCTTCACGCCCTGCTTCAGGAGCCACAGGGCCAAGCGAGTAGAGAGGTCGTCCAGTTCGCGATAGCTCAAGCAAGTGTCCGTTGAGACAATGGCTGGAAGTGAAGGTAGGCGCCCAACGCTTCTCTGTACCAGCTCGTGGAGGCAGCAAGACAAAGGTATTAGAGGTGAAGAGTTCCACTGCGTGATTTGAAGCTTCTGGGCATCATCTAGTAGACTCATCTGACCGACAGTGGAATTCGGATCGTTGACGAAACCATGAATTGCTTGCTCCAAGACAGAGATGACGAATTCTGCCTGTGATGAAGACAGAATCGTCGTCGAGTATTCTAGACTTGCTGCCAGGGAATCCGGCCTCTCAGTGACGGAAAGCGAAAGGTCGAACTAAGAAAGTCATGGTTAGCCGTGAGCCCAGTCTTGTGACAAAGTACCTTTACCTCGTTCGTGTCGACGAATTGAATGATTTCCATGTTAGGTTCATCGTCGTGTCTCACCTTGCCGCTGAGGCGAGACGTCCTCTGAATGTCAACCAATGTATTGAAAGGTTGCCCGTTTGGAAGATTGAGTTCTCGATAGACATTACTTAATGAAACAGCTTGCTCAGGAAGGGAGTTTATGCAGCCTTTTTGACAAGATCTGACCAACTCCAGAGCTGTTATCGCTTTGGTGTTGATATGAAGTCTCTGTATGTTCAGATTGATGAGTGGCCCAATCATCCTTTCCATGCCCTCGATGGGTAAGCCGCGACATGACACGATGTAACCAAAGAGTATCTCATCTTGCTGAGTATATCTCTGTAGAACCAGAGCCCAAGCAGCATGAACGAGATTCGATATGGTCGTGTTATGACGACGGCAGAACTGCTTGATCTTTTGGGAGTCGGCTATGACTCTTCTGACTCTCCGTGTGGGCGTACGAGGAGTCGGTTCGCCCGGACTGTTGAGTGTAGGGAAGATACAAGGCACTGAGCCACGTAAATACTCAACCCAGTACCGCTGAGTGCTGTCATGATCCAGACTATCGAGGAAGCGAACGTATTCACCATATGGTGGAGCTGGCTCAAGACGGTTGGTACCGTATGCTACAGCCAGCTCAGATAGAATCAGCTGTGAAGAGGTTGCGTCCGTCAACAAGTGGTTCTTTCTTAGATGGCATAGGAGCGAATCTTTGCAGTCCTTCAACTGGTATATTGTCAAGTGGACCAAGACCTTTCCACTTAGAGGAGCTATGCCTGGCAACTGTCGTTCCTCTTCCATGAAGCCCTGCGCTTCTTCGGCATCACGACAGGATCGGATCGTTGTAATGTCGGTAGGTATATCTTTCAAGACAACCTGTGAGAAGGGTGATGAAGTACCCTTACCGTTGAAGACGAAAATTGTCCGCAGCATCGCGTGCCTCTCGACGACGCGCTCCCAGGCCTGCTTCAGTCTTAGAGGGCTAGCTGAACCCTCGCTCGGTGAAGCCTGAAGGCGGAATATTACGTGCTGCTGGTATACTGGTGCGTGGCTGTTCAATTGACTGATAAGAAGGCCTTGTTGCAACGGCGGACAAGGATATGAATCCTCAAGGTTTGACTTGTTGACAAATACACCTGATTCCCGCAACGCAGTTACGGCAGCCTCGGTGCTTGAAGCTGCCGGTGTAACACCTCTCTGCGATATTGGTGACTGCTCCCCTGCTTCACTTGTGCCTTTGGGCACTTGGTTTATGAACGATGTCAGTGTTGACTCGATTTTCTGGAACCATTCATGTAGTCGGTCAAGATCCCGTATATGCCGGTTGTATTCGATCTTGAACTCGAATTTCCCGGAATGCTGCAACACTTGGATGCTAATTAGAGAATGTCGTCTGAAGTTCTTTCTTAGACTGCGCTGATGTATCCGCGAGCTTGTGCTCATGAGTGATGGGTCTATTGGTTTGAAGAAGGTATTGAGCTTTCCAGATTGACGTGGCGATCCCCAGTAGTTGACCGAGATCTCCATAGGGAAGTGCGCGTCCAAGAAATCTCTCTTCCCTTCCGAGTGTAGGAACCGGCTTGTGAAGTACGAAACTCCGTTGAATGATGACGCTTCAATGGCGGATCGAACACGCCGTACGCAGTCCAAAACCTCGCTGGACCTTTTGATGGCTATGGGATTGAATGCTGAGAACCAGCCCACAGTCCGTGACACGTCAAGGTGCTGGTCAACTGACTCCCTCCCATGGACTTCGTTGAATATTGTCGGTGGATCACAGTTGTAGACGCAATAGAAGGCATGGATGATGCTTCCCAGAAATACATCCAAAATCCCGACATCGCTAGCTTCTTGCCAACCTAATAGTAGAGAGCTTAGGCGACTGTCGAGGATAAAGCCATGCTCCGAGACGTCTGCAAAGGTATTTGTCTCATCGCTGGTGCCCCAGAACCGCAGGTTGGTGGGTTTGAAACTCTTTGGAGAAGCAGCCAACGTCCAAGGATCTTCAATGGATTCCACGTGGCGGACTAGGCCATTGATCCATTCAGGGTATGTTGTGTACTCCCTTTCGGGTTCTCTGCGATGCGTGAACCAATCCTCCAAGTCCTGGAGTAGAATTCTCCATGAGTGAAGATCAATAATAAGGTGATGCGCTGTCAGCAAAATGACATCTGGCTCACCATCCACAGTAGCTCGGAAAAGGTTAACTCGAAACATGGGACCACCGATCTTGAACCCTGCTGACAGTTCAGATGGGAGGTCGCCACCATATTCTGTCGTGAAGGTATAGTCATGAACGTGCAGAATTGACTCGGGTTCCAGGAAAGTATTCACGGATTGACAGATAGAGATCTCATCCTTGAATGGGGCTTTTGCCGAGGTCTCTCCGCCCGAATCAACTGTTGATACATCTGCAGCATTGAAGAATGTAGCACCAAGCATCGGATGAGCCACAAGCAGCATCTGTACCGCACTGCGGACTTCAGAAGCCGACACCCTGTGTGATAGTACAAGGGCCAGTTGCTGCTGGTTATAAGGATCTCCTCCCGGGTTGGTTTGGAAGTAGAGAGCCTGGATGGGAGACAGTCCGAAAGATGAGGGTAGAGTTGATGTAACTGGTGGTGAGTCACGTGTCGGAGCTTGCTCTTGTGAAGCTGCTTCTGCAATGGCCTCGATAGTTTTGAGCTTTATGATGTCGCTGGCAGGAACCACAATACCATATTTGCGGCATTTGCTGCTCACTTGCATCGCCGTGATCGAATCACCACCTGCAGCAATGAATGTTGTATGACAGGTCAAGCGAGATTCTTCAACTCCAAGAACCTCGGACCAAACTTGCTTCAATCTCACTTCTGTTTCGGAAGCTGGTCGTGTATCCCTGTTCTGCTCACTAGCTTCGTTTACTACCTGCTGATAACCTCGTTCCGAAATACGCTCAATGCCAAGTGTGACGCGTTTCCGATCAAGCTTCCCTGAAGAGGTCAGCGGGAGCTCATTCTTCAAATGAATGATGTATTCTGGTATCATGTATCCGGGGACGCGATCTCGGAGTGTTTGTAGGGCATGTACTCCGACCTCCAGCTTCTCAGGGTCGTGTGTCAATGTCGGAGTCCAGATACCATTAGCCTGCTTCATGTTTGCCTCTCTTCCCAGTACCAGCACCAACCGGTGAGCAAAGTGGCCATGACGAGGAAAGACTGCGCAAGGCTTCAAGTCCTTCGAAAGGGAATGGACGTTTCCGTCGATATCTCCGAGCTCAACCCGCTGGCCTCGTATCTTGATTTGGAAGTCCTTTCGTCCAATGAAGTCGAGCGCACCATCTTCGTTGAGCCTTCCAAGGTCTCCAGTCTTGTATAGCCGCTTGCCACGTCCCCAGGTCGGGTCGTGAACAAACGATACAGAAGTCCTCTCAGGATCATTGATATACATCGTGGCCAGTATAGGGCCCTCAATCAATAGCTCACCCACAGCCCCAACTGGGAGAAGAACGTTGTGATCAGATCGGTCGACAACCCACACGGCGCAACCATGGAGCGCTCGCCCAATGCTGGTGCATGCATACGAGGGAGAGTTCCTGCTGAGCTGTGAGTTGATACAAGTTGTTACAGATGCCTCAGTTGGTCCTAGTCAAGAAAGCTCTCGTCAGAGTAAGTCAGGAGTGGATGTGATATCATACGTACCATAGACCTGAATAAGTCGGCGATCTTCCTTTGTCCAGGCATGAATAAAATGAGGAAACATCGATTCACCACCAAGAACAAGAGTCTTTAAGCTTGGGACTGTTTCTGGCCGTAGAATCGACGCGACCGAAGGAGTTAGATGTGCCCAGTTAACATTGTATCTTGTTATGAATCCATCCAGGTCAGAAAGTCGCTCGGCCTCAGACGGCACGCAAATGCATGCACCTACGATGAGGGACGTCAAGTGGTCCTCTATGCTTGTATCGAAGCTGTACGAAGCGAATTGGAGAACACGAGATGTGTCATGAATCTCGATACCTCCTGCGTGAGCCATGGAGCCAAAAGCGTATGCTCTGTGTTCTACAACGGCGCCCTTCGGCGTGCCACTAGACCCAGACGTGAAGCCCACATAGCAAGGGTCGGAAGGATCAACAGTAGGAAACTGCAAGGAGGACGTCTGCCATGAGAGAACATCAGAGGCGCTATCTGGAATGGCGAGGACTGGGACTTTGA
Source organism: Fusarium abutilonis (assembly GCA_021655885.1). Lineage (NCBI taxonomy): Eukaryota > Fungi > Ascomycota > Sordariomycetes > Hypocreales > Nectriaceae > Fusarium > Fusarium abutilonis. Next base: position 17,151 of record JAJJWN010000463.1, on the reverse strand, counting down.
GGGAAGATGCCGCCTCATATTGGGTTGATGAGCATAATACCAAGCTCGCCCCGTCACCTACTTGGTCGACGAGCTGCTGCATACGGGCTTGTGGGTAGGTCTGATCAAGGGAATAGAATGCATTGCCTGACTTGAGAACCGCAAGAACTGCAACCGTATACCATTTCGATTTCTCGAAGAGTAGACCGATGAAAGATCTTGTGCGCGAATTTAATACACGCAGAAGCTGATGTGCAAGTGTAGATGATAGAGCGTCAAGCTCGCTATAACGGAACGACCCATCCCACGCTTCCACTGCAAGAGCTTGTGCATTTATCTGGGCTCTTTTTTGGATAAGGCTATGAACAACGCGATCCTTAGCATAGTATTCGGGTGCTCCTCGTTCAAATGTTGTGCGTAAAAGGTGCATTGGCACAGCGTCCTCAGAATTGAGTCTCAGCATATCAAGTACAGTCGTGTTTATATCTTCCAGAGCAATCAATTGTCCCATGATTGCCGCCAGCCTATTTGCTATGCGATTGGCAACATCTCGCGTCGTGTGAGCTGGATTGAAACTTATATTGAAACGTAATTTGTCATCGTCGTACAGCAGTTTGACCACGAAGTCAAACTCGGTTGAGTTATGCGTCATGATGGTTTCGAACTTGTGTTCTTCAGAGCTTCCCAGCATCTCTGGCGAGTAAAGGCTGGTCAATACAGTGTTGAAGAGCCTCACATCCGATGATCCAAACAGGTCAGTTTGCACTTTGGTGAGCCTGAGTGGCTGGCGGTTTGATATCGCACCCGAAAATCCGTTTTGTATGTGATGTAGCAGCGCTGATAAGGGTGTAGACATGCCTACTTGTAGGCGGAGGGCGAAAAGGTCAAACAAAGGCCCTATGACATCCTGTACACCGGGCAGAGGTGTAAATCGGCCAGACGAGATGAAACCAAAGGAAACATCTTCGTTTCCTGTGTATTGTCGTAGCAGAATTGACCAGGCAAGCTGTAAGACATTTGAGGTTGTCAAAGAATGCGCCCTACAGAACTCGTCGAGATTGCTCTTTTGGTGAAATGGTACTTGGGCGAGTTCTGTCTCAAGCCGTCCTTGTTGGATGACTTGCAAGGTGTGGCCGAATTCCAGGTTGCATGGTTGGGCATCCCGTAAATATTCATGCCAGTATGTCCCGTCACTATGATTATCGGAAGCGTGGAGGCGAAGATAGGATGCATAGTCCCGGTAATTCGGAGCTGGGGTGTTGGCCAAAGTCCCTGCAAGCGCCCGTTGCCAGTCTCGTAGCAAGATACTGAATGAAACCCCGTCCGTTATAAGATGGCTCTGGTAGAGTCCGCATACCAGCCCGACTTCATGCGCTAACTCATAGACTGCTAACCCGTATGGCACCTGACAATCGACGATGGAGGCTTTCGACATCTCAGCCACGAAGTTAAGATGGATCTTGTGAACAGTGGCGATATCTGGGCACTGTTGTACCTTGATATCCAAGTCGACATGGTGCAGCCCAATAGCAACCAGTGTTGACGGCTCAACAATGGCGTATGTGGTCCGGAGGATGGGATGTCGTTGCACAACCTGCATCCATGCTGAACGTACATCTCGTGCACTTATTGCGTGTTCCTTGACCTTGAGCAGCGCATGTGTGTTATAAAGCGGTCTCGTATGTGTACATAGAGCCGCATACATATCCTGTTGCCGAGGGCTACAGATATACGTGTTGTTACTGTCCCAGTTATCTTGAGCTATTCCACGATCGTGAAGCATAGCTCGCAATTGATCGGCAGACGGCTGGTCGGTCTGGATGTTACTGACATGCTCCTGCTGTATCGCCGTCTCAGCACCGTCGTCACATGTTACTAATGCATCTGCAATCTGACGAATTGACTTGTGTAGCAAGATATCATGCAGGCTAACTTCGACATCGAGCTCTTCACATAGGCGTACAGCATCGATCGCTTTGAAAGAGTCGCCACCCATCGCCATGAACGAATCTTCTAAGCTGATTTGGTCCGTCGGTTTCTCCAGTGCGGCAGCCCACCCGCGCTGAATCAACAAGGTCTTATCCATGACGGTGTTTCAATCGAGTGTCCAGTGTTGGAGACAAAGTTGAGAATCGAAAATAGACAAAGAACAGCCAAGGAGAACTGAACCTTGTCGATATACGGGACTGGATAAGTCCATATAGTTGGTCTACAAGCTCTAACTAATAAAATCAGAGGTAATTGAGGCATCCGGTAACCGCCATCACATTCGGGTCGGATCTGCTCTGGGACCCGGACCCGTTCCGTCCGGATCCAGTGGGGCTCCGGCCGGAAGCTACGGGGCCTTGAGTGTTGAAAACGAACGGAATTAAAATCGGCTTTCCTTACAGTAATCAAGGACGATACCCCGGGGAGACTGAAACTCCGTCCGAGTCCGGCTACAGATCCCGAAATGAGATGCGTTCATCGTTGGGCTTCAAAGCGGTTGATTAATTAGCCTACACCCTTGGTGAATAGAATCGCACTGATGCTTACTTGCTCAACATCACTGCTATTAATGACTGCGATCTGTATAACCATTCATTGAAGGCTTTATCGTTGAAAGATGTTCAAAAAAAACCCTATGCCCATCCAAGCGCGGAAAAACCAGATTGCGACTCCCCTATATCTCATTCACGATGCCAGTGGAATGATTTTGAATTATTTCAAGCTTGGGCCATTGAATAGAGCTGTTTACGGCATGTATGTATAAAGTTCTCATTCAAACTCTACCCCTAATATTGATTATTGACTCGGCAGTTATGATCCTCACTTCATGCGGTCAACCTCCTGGGATAATGGGGTTCGGGGGATGGCTGAAGAGTATATCGCCATGGTCAAAAAGACAACCCCGGCAGGAAACATAATTCTGAGCGGTAAGTGTAGTACACATTTGGATAAGGATCCAGTCTCTGACCCATCAAGGGTGGTCGTTTGGTGGCATGGTCGCTGTTCAAATGGCACATATGTTGAGGAACGACCCAGACTTACGCGTCATTGGCATTGTTCTCATTGATACAGTCCTATCTCAGGTCCCGCATTCTTCTGCTGATTTAGAAACCGAAGGTCCAGCGCTGAATTCGTCCATGAGGCCAGAAATGCGAGAGAGAGTGCTTGCATCCCTGTCGAGATGCATGTCTATGTCTGATGATTGGACGCCCCCGACCTGGCATGATGAATCTCCCGACCGCTTGACGAAACCCACGGTTGTTCTGCTAAAAGCAAAGCAGAAGATTGACTCGGATCCTACAACAGGCCGTCACAACGTGCTTGACACAACAAGATCCCAAGCATTGCTCGGCTGGGAAGATGCCGATGAGCGCTTCATCTCAAGAGTCATATCGACAGAGGGAAACCATTTCACCCTCTTTGACGATAAGCATGTAAGTAGACTAATCTTAATTGCTGAATAAGAAAGCTGAAAGCGCAGGTCACGAGCTTGACGAACGCATTGAACCTGGCATTACAACATATAGATGAAGGGAGCTAGAATAAGACATGAAATAGGATATAAGTTCTATTTCACCAAACGCTGAGCCTAATAAAGTGTGTTTGTATGCATTTATGAGGCCTGTTTCCAATCGGATGTTGAGATGATGAGCACAGGTTACTGCGGCAGGATGAGGTACATCACTAAGGCGAAAAAGACTTTTTTCTTCTTTTACACATGATACTATTTATATTTAACCAGATTTACAACTTTATTCTTCAAGTCTCTATCGTTCCAGAACTCATTTCTGTTTTCTGATGGTCAAGGTCATGCTTGCCTGCACACAAATTAGACCATACACGCAACAAAGCCTGGAACGGGCCGTCTTGATCATCAGAACTGTCTTAGGAGCTTAGGGTTAATGTTGGCTGACATGTTGCTGGCTAAGGTATTGCTATTGAATTGGCAGCGTGGTACTAAGCTAGAAGATAGGTAGTAGTTGCAAGCTTTTCATAAGACACAACGTAATTCACGAGTAAACTGCTACCATATCAAAGAACCAAAATCGAATGGTGTAACTAGTAAGTAGTCGAAGAAATATGGCATATTCGGTAGTTCGCAAATCCGGACCGACAGCAGCGGAAACGATAGTGTCGGTTACGGAAATCGGATTGCGTTCCCCCCACAAAAAGTCCGGACCGGGTGGGTGCTCGGTGACATGTTGCTGGTCGCGCACATGTCCAGCCGCACATCCGTCTCTCTAGATATCTAACATGGAAAATTCAGCATACATGGACTGGTTCCGCCCTTGCTTCCGTATCAAACATTCAAAGACAGCAACATATGCTGTAAGAGATACATCATGGATCAAGACTCAGAGCATAAACCCTACACCTCAGCCGAGTCGATGAGTCTTTATGATATCCAACATGATTCGGAGTTCCAAAATCTCGACCTGGATGAACCAGTCCTCCGACAGAAAGAACGTACCAGACTGCTGCCCTGGCTCCTGGGAAGCTTGGTCATACTGGGAACATTCATCTCAGGAAGGCTTAGTACACATTTTGACAATTACTTGACCACGTCCTCAACTTCAGATCTCGTATCCCTCGGAACTTGCCCACCTGACTGGCAGACGGCAAAGGCAAATGGATGTGTCTACGATTTTATCTTGTCTACGTGGATACATCCACGCTGCTTCGATCGGGATATGCACGAAAAGTATATATCTATTCTGTAAGCATTTCACTCCCGACCTAGGCAGCCCATCGGGAGTTTTTGCTAACTGGGTATTAGTAAGAATATCGGCCTTACATACTGGTACGAGCCTGAGAGAATCAACGAAATATCTCTCGATCTAGCACTGCGTGGAGAACATGGTGATCTCTATACAAAAGGAACATTCCACCACCTGCATTGCAGTTACGTTTGGAACAGGATACAAGCGGCATCGAAGCAAGATGTGAAGGTTCTCGACTCGTTATGCAGGAACGACGAACATATCGGACACTGCATCATGTTCAACGGGATTCCAGATAGCTGGGAGGTCGATGCGCTCAATGTTACGAGAATCTACAATGAACCATATGCTGTTGACTGCCTTCTTGGAGGGTAGCCGAACGTAAAATCTGGATATCAGAAGGACGAATGCGACTGTTGAAAGATAGGGTTGCTCCCATGATTCTCAATATGAAGCGCTCGATATAATACCATGCACCTGATGTTACTCATGATTTGAGGAACCAATGTTCAAAGACTTTGCCTGCTGCTGTGAAACGAGACTGGCCGAGATAATTGGGTGGACTTTAGCGGATGTGCTATTACCAATAGTTGACGACGTTCCACAGGCTATCAAATAGGCATATCGTCTTGATTAACACGGATATCAACGACTGTACTGACTATACGCGAGTTTGAAAACAGACGGTGTTAGCATATAGGCTACAAAAGCAGCATAAGACAGACAAAGTCTAACAGAGATTTAATGATATAGATTGGTGATAGTTCTTGACCCAATCACTTGCCTCCTTGTCAGTCTAGTCTCAAGGGAGATTACGCTCTGTACCGTCAACGAGCCACCGGGCCAGAACCGCATTCAACACCGCCACGAGAGACATGAGCCACCAGACAGCACCAATAACATTGTGTTGCGAACTATAAGCATAGAGCCAACCAGCCAACAGAGGGACAACAGTTCGGATCGCTGAGGTCGCCATCTGCGCCAGGCTATGCGTTCGGCCCAGCGCGCTTGGGTGAGGACAAGCACTTTTTCTGGTTAGTTTATGGATCACAATACCGTGGTGGTCTACAAGCTTACTTGTTAACGAGCAGGGTTTGCGCTGGTAGAACGAACGAAGTGCTCACCATCATAAGCGTCTGCACAATGATGATACCCATGAGCATGTAAACTCCTGCATCAGGCCTGCCCACGCTTGCTGCCAAAGATAGATAGGGAATTAAGAAATATGTGAGAGGCAAAAGCCAGATGAATATTTCCAGTAGCCTGACAGTGCCTAACCGGCTTGCGACTCTGTCGTAAAATAACAACATGACGAAGATTCCAATGATTCCCAGGGCTGAAAGACTCCAGCCAACCTCTGTCGAGGTGAGTCCAAGTCCCCCACTGAACATGAAGATGTTCAATGACGGGGTTGGCATCTTTGAGACTGGGTCGCTCATGAGGATCGGCCATAGTGCATTGTAAGCTGACAGGTTTCCTTCTAGTAGGACTTGGGAAAGTATTGTCAATCCCAGATTTCGGGTCAGGATTGCCTTTGTCGGCATCATCGGTTCTGTGTCGGCTGTTTCATTGAGCGACTCCAATTCGATCCTGTCCCCTCTATCACTTAACGGCGTATACCGATGATAAGTTCCAGTGGTAAAGTATGCTCCCAAGCGCACTACATAACTCTTGAAACGTAAGAATACAGTTACGGGCGAGCGTACGCCAGGATATGTCTGTCCCAGGTTAGTGGTGCCCGATGGAGATCTAGAGTGGGTGCTCACTTCTTTAAGTGAGAATATCACCAGCATGAGGATGGTGAAGGTGACCAATCCGTTGAACAACGCTGGTGGAGCATAGGGATAATTGTTGAGAAGTGGGATGCGAGAGGTCAAACCAGGATATGTCTTTGTTAGATCGGCGAGCACTCCACCTATCAACGGCCCTATTGTGGAAGCAATATTGAAAACCATCGGCATCAACACAAATGCTTTATTTCGATATCTGCAATCCAGTCAATCGAGAATATACGGCATGGACTATATGACTGTCGACCTTACCGTTTTTCTTGGACAACTTCAGACAACATGGTACGAACAACGGCCACGTTTCCGTTCGAAGCGCCCTCGATCACACGAATCAACAAGGCTTGCCAGTAGTGGCGGATAAATCCGAGTGAAGTACAGGATAAAACTAGAGTGCATGTTTAGGATTCTGAATATAGCGGAATGAACTCAAGGGAGACAAACCAGTCCCCGTCAGTGCAATTACCATGACAGGTTTTCTCCCATACGTGTCGGATAAGTGGCCCCAAAGGATGGCGGTAATGCATTGTGCAAAGGTGAAGATGCTTTGAAGCGTAGTCACTTGTATCGCAATGTCGCTCGGTGTCGCTGTCGCATCTAAGCTTTGTAGCTGATGATAGATATAAGACTTTTTTTGAGTCAGTCGGAATTTTCAACTGCACGAAGAGGAGGTGCGTGGGCAATCCCCTACAGCAAACGACATCCGCGCCATAGCTTCTGAGAACCTCGAGAGGCATAGTATGAAGAGCTGCCATTTGTTCGGCAAAGCTGACCAAGTCGTGGTATTAGAAGGCATGTCGACAAGCAACCCGTCTACAGGGCAAACCTATTGCCTAGACCATTAGCTCCAGAAGAGGAAAGACTTTCTGTCAGGTCAACAAAGGTTGCTTACCGAGTTTCAAGATTACGACTTCGAACATGTGTCGCATAGTTAATGCAAGGACTCTAATAGTGCTACGGGCATCCTTTCCGAGCAAACATATTGTACCGCCAGAGATCGGAATTCGGTATCACGGACCAGGAGCCTGAACAGTTCTACGGACCGAGATGCATTCGATTCTGCGGACCGGGGGGCTAGACGCTTCCACGATTTCTTAAATCAAAACGGGGTTTCCACCTTGTTTCTAGACACCAGCAAACTGCATACCGCGGCCCTTGGTTCAAATGAACAGACAATCATAGGCGCCTCTTTGACAAACTACGATACTGCACAGTCGATTGGCGAACGCTAATTTGAAATCATGGAGCCCTATACAGACAAAACAACTCGATCCAGTGTTGATTCAGAGGTTAGCCTTGAGAGTCCACCTCCTTCCACGACTGCTGCGAAACCGGTCAGACCAAAGATATCATGGGTCAAAGTGATTGCGTCTCTGTCCTTGGCCGCGACCTTCGGTGCTGCCATGGCATTGCTCTTGATACCAAGAGAGGTGCGGGAGGTACCCCGGAAATTGGACACGTCCGGGTGGCTGTGCGCACCCAATGGGGCTCCCATCCATGAGGCAAAAGCCCGTGGCTGCGAATTCGACTGGTCATCCTACCACTGGCTTCCCAAAGACAGTTTCTTTGAAGAGAACAAGGCTCTGATCCAGGAATTCGTGCAGATGGGGCCTTGGCCTCACTTCAAAGACCCTGAAGGAACAATCCATCTGAGCAACGAACAAGTTCCCACTACTCTTGAGTTTTGGCTGTCACGTCGAGAGCATTTCCACCACTGCCAGTGGTCGATTCTACAGTCATATCTGTTCATGGCCCGTGGGATGGACCCGCCCTTTTCATATCATCATCTGAAACACTGTATAGACAGTATCATCCAGGTTGTTTACGATAGCCCTCCAGACGACTTTCACAATCTGACCATCCACGCATTGGCTTGGCCGGGAAGATCTCGTCAAATTGTAAGGAAAGGCAGTCCGATGAGCGACCCACGCTAATTCAAGTTACAGATAAAGCCTCACTATCCATGCGAGGAAGAAGGGCTGGCATGCTTGTCGGCTGACGATATTTGATATAGTTCGTACGTTTTGGTGGATGACGGCATGGGAAGATTAACGTGCAGTCGTTGCTGGGACACTGGAGCGTATATCCTACTTGGTTGACTTATCAAACCTCTTAAAAACAGATCAAGGGAATTCTATATCTGGTAGTATGACGAATGTCTTTTCCCACTGCGACCTGACTTGTTTCGAATCTGGTTTAGTATTGGTAGGCTTGTAGATAGGCAGTCTGAGAACAGTAAAGATCATAACATCTCTCAATAGTGCCGAAATAGAGCGAGATGCGTAGCCCTTGGCAGTTCCTCGAAGCTTTTCTATGTAGACACGGGAATCCGTTATGCTTTGTGGATGCAGTCGCTTGATGTTAAATTATGACGACCCTGATATTATGATCCGATTACTCAAGTCGGAGAAGACCTTTTTGGATACCGATAGGTCTCACTCAGCAGAAGTATCCGAGACGGTATTGCGTGTCTTTGTACTGAAATCCGTAAAACTGACTATTTGTGGTAATCAGTATAGCTTCCGGTGCGGGCCGGCTCGACACCGGAAGAAAGCTATCCGCGACATACCGCTCGCAACAATCTTGCCTCAAGTCGCGGTTAACTTCCAGTTGGTCTTGCTGGCCGAACCCACTGTGATGTTGTAGTGAAAAGAGAGTAGAAGTCTTTGGAGGGGTCACTAATCGATTGCGCTTATACTCATGCTTCCCCCTTCCGTTTTTGCTCATTGCACCCATCTTGGTGGTTTAGGTGCTCGAGTTATAATATATATCTTCATATGATACTGTTGCTGACTTTTCTTGTCATCACCACGCTTTGCTTGGAAGTAAGGTTGTAGAGCTTTGGGTCGAGCTCCAGGAAGTTCATAGTCTTATATCCCTACCTAACCTGGAGCTCGATCCGGAAGATCTGTTTTTGACGCTTAATTGCTCAATCCTGACATCTTTGTCATTTAATTAGCTGATAGTCTGGATTAGCTTTATATTAGCTTGATGTACATGAAAATGTGTTACGCTAATGCTTCAGGGCAATTAGCACTCGACTAGTTGTCTTGTCCAAGCTTGATAAATTTGATAAAACCCTTTCAAAGACCGAGGATGGTGAATAGATATGGCACTCATATTTGTAGCTCTAATCATAGCCCGGGTGGGGGGTGGGGGTCTATTAGAAATTGAACTCGAGCTCAAATGATTAATTTCCCGTATACAGTTTGAGTAAGTCGTTAGTATACGTCGATGATACGTTCTATTTGGTATGTCTTATATAGTCCTTCGAGGCTCTAACACCGGTGCTGTTTTGCATTTTTCCCTCTAGTTGTCTCGAATCCACACTACCCACAGAAGGAAAAGAAAATCGAACTTCATCTCTAGTAAAAGCTGAGCGACGTTAAGCTTTTTAATAAACTCTTAGTTATTATGAGTTTAAACTTGGTTTTGAGAGTTGGCTCAGAAACAACTTTTTAAGACGTGAATATAAAGTGCGACATCTCCGCATCATGCATATTACGCTCAAAGCTTTTCTAGGAAATTTTAATTACTATCTAAGCTAAATATATATCTTTCTCAAAGTAGTGCCGATATCCTGTCCCTTTTAATAGCCCTAAAAAATATAAATATAGATCCCAGGCATAATAACTACTAGTCCTATCAATGTGCCTTTTAAACCATCCAGGGGCTGCGAAGCTTCTAAATTATAACTAAAATTGGTAAAAATTGTCACGATGTTTAACACTAGTAGAATCAGATGTATAACATATTGCTACATCGCAGCAGTGCAGCGAGGCCCTAATATCTGTGCCCATCCAGTAACACGTTTCCGGTTCGGATCGTTACGGATTACGGAAACGGAAACGGAAATGGATACTGGCTCCGATTCGCGTCAGGACATTGTCTGAAACTGGCCGAAACGTCAGTACACTACATATGGATCTAGTCTGAACGCTGTCCTAGATTATCATCGTGTCTACATTTCTTTTGCAGCACGCGTGGCTTCCCATTACTCTGCAGATCTATCAACTGTACCATGCCAGTCTTATCGCGTCCCAAGTACGAGCCTATCCATTCTCGAGACTCGTCTGAGGCTGAAGATGGAACGGGCCAAAACAACATGACTGAAAGTGGCAAGTCCCGTAAGATACAGAGGATAGCAATATACTCTGGTCTATCTTTCTGCCTCATCCTAATGGCCGCAATCTGCGCTCAACTGTGGTTTCTTGATGCAAAGGTTTCGAATGCCCTGGGTCCGAACGTGGGCCCAGACTATATCCCTCCTGATTCAATGGTACCACTCGTTCCAAAGTGCTACACGCCATCGGTACGGCCAAAGTGGAGAGACATGTCATCTCACGAGAAACAAGAATATATCGACGCGGTCCTCTGTGCCTCAAGGCAGCCGTCGCACATCCACCCGAATACAACTGTTTACGATGATTTCGCCATGATGCACGCAGTGGACGGTGATCGAAGTAAGATAGCGTCTTTGAGTTTCTGGTCTATGCTGACTGCGGGAAAAAAAACTAGCTCATCTAGCAGCGAGTGCGTTACCTTGGCACAGGCTACATCTTTGGATGTGGGAACTGACCCTACGTCGAGAGTGTGGTTATATTCGCGGATTACCGTAAGAGTTGCGCCAGATAAGTACTTTGCCTTGATTAACCATGACCTATAGGTACTGGGATTGGGAAGAAGACTGGGATAATCCTTCGCTCTCAGAAATCTTCCAATCACAATATGGGTTCGGTGGTGACGGCGATCAGTCGGTAGGCCATCTCTCTGAAAATGCGACAGCAGCCAAAGAGCTTGATCCCAGCCGCTGTGTAAAAACAGGTCCTTTCAAAGACCTGCAACTCACTTGGTGGGCTAAACCCAACCTCGAACAACCCGCCAAGCTGGAAATGAAACCCCATTGCCTCACGAGAAGTTTCCTAGATCGTTTCCAGGACACCCGTGCTCCGTCAGGATCCCACAGTTCGATTGATTTTAGCCCGGCTAGAGTTCAAGAAGTACTGGCGATTGACAACTACAAGGACTTTAATGATGCAGTAGAGGCAATGCATTCCTGGCTACTTCGCAGTATTCGTGGCGAGCTCTATGGTCTTACGGGACCGAATGGTACGTCTGCACTATTATTATACTTACAGCTTGGGTCAGCCCCGACGTTTGGCTGACAGAGAAAACGTGCTTAGAACCGATTTTCTATCTTCATTTGACCAACATAGATCGAATTTGGTGGCGCTGGCAACTCCAACATGACAAATTGCACCTCATGGACTACGAGGGTGAATCTGTGAGATACTCTGGGGCCGCAGCAAGCTTAGATGATCCTCTTCCATTTCATGCATATCCCGGCATTACCCATAGCCCCCAAGTTAGGGACTTGATGGATATAGAGTGGGGTGGGTTTTATGGAATGTGCTATACGTATTGACGTGCATTGGTCGAAGGAATGTCAAGCTGGATTTTGGGTAGTGCAAGGTGTATGGATTTTGCATAGATGAGCGAGCATGTGGCACAAAACTCTCAACCTTGGTAAGGGAAGTAGCAATAAAATGCCAAGAACTATATCATCAATCATAGCTGGCTACCATACTCCCCCTTAGATATCTAAACTACGAATTCACAAGTTCTGGCGTTGTGTCTGATCTTGTCGTCAGGACCACAGCACTTTTCTTTTGGCCGCGTCGACGGTCCTTGTTCACTAATTATTGTTTGTTCGGTAACTACCTGCGTATTTGCACTCATCTGATTAATCAGACCTCTGCGTTTCGTCAAAGTTATTTCCCTCACTATTTTATAGGCGAGTTCTTTTTGCCCTATACCACCGGTCAAATATCTCATTTGCTTGTCTAAGTTCTTGTGCCTCAGCTCGCCACAAGGCATTGTTGTGCATTACCCCCTTCGCTAGAGACTCCAAAGCTGCCAGAATTGACTTTGAAAACTGATGTAATGCACTCTAGTTCCTTCAGAGTATTCAGACTAAGACCCGCCCTCAAGGACAGTCTTTGAAGTCTTGGAGACCCAGGGTGCCGAGGAGGTAGCTAACTCCTCCCTTGGCGCTCAAACGTCATAACAAGCTTTGAGTCCACATTTCCCGGGTCAAAGGGAGCACTTTAATCTCCTCTAAAGTCTCCTGGGAGATTCTCATTGGTCATGGTCGCTTAGATTGCGGTATGAAAGGCCGAAAAGAACTCTTTCTTACAAACCTGCATCATGAAGGATTCAATTAGGTGCTCTACTTCTTTTCCCGCGTAGTTTTTCCATCCAATGTCCTCATAATAGCCGTCTTATGATTTTCCCAGCCTGATTTCGTGGTATAGTATCTCTAAATTCTATATTCAGCCTCTGTACCTTGTACTTGGCCAGCTTTTCTTTGAGAAAGTTGGAAACGTCTGTGGTAGTGAGAACGGAACCAGCTCTTTGCACAACCACAACATTGACAATTTCGATAGTTTCATCCTGCTCATCAGTGGTACCAAAAACTGCAGCGTCATCGATGCCCTCGTGCGTTGTCAGGACGTCCTCGATCTCTACAGGAGATATCTGCCAACCATTGACTTTGATGATATCTTTGACTCGAGAGACAAGATGCACCAGCCCTTCATGGTCAACGAAGGCCAGATCTCCTGTCCTGAGGTAGCCTTCTTGGTAGAAGGCTGCCTCTGTGGCTCCCATGTCTCCCCAATAGCCTATCATGACCGAGGGGCTTCGGATGATGGCTTCACGGGGGACCGCATCCGCCTCCACAGCGCCATCTATGTGGATAAATCGTAACTCAGTTCCCAGTAGAGGCCGACCAACAGAGCCTGAAAAGTCACGCTCTGGATAACCAAGAGTGCTGATCCAACCTGTTTCTGTCATTCCCCAGCACTGTACTAAGCGTCCTTGGCGACACAGAAGTCGGGCAGCCTTTTGTTGTGTAGTCTGAGACAACGGAGCACCTGCACATATTACGGTCTGTAGCTTCTTCAAGATTCGTCTTTGTTCTAAGGGAAGAGACAAGAATTGGGAAACCATAGGTGGTACCACGAAGGTTTCGGTTATATCATAAGTTGTAAGAGCCCTGAGAAAGTCCTGCATGGTGAACTTTTGCATGATGTACGTAGGTACCATGTGCACAAATGGCGCCAGCATGCCGATCGGTGCAGTGAATGCATGGGCGAGTGGTAACGGAATCAGGCGTCGCACCGGGTAGGCGTGCTGCGGAGGGTCTTCGAGAATATGTACGTCGTTGACGAGATTAGCATGTGAGCGTACGGCAAATTTAGGCTTGCCTGTTGTACCACTCGTGCTGAACAGCCCTGCTGGCGTCGTACGGGCTTTTTTCTCGTCACTGAATGCAACCCACGGCACCTCGTCGTATTCGAGAAGTTTTGCCACATTCATCGGTTCGTTTCTGTCAGCAGTCATTGGCGAATCGTGAGAGAATAGGAATATATGGCTTGGTGGAATATTGCATTGACTTGCAGCGGCATGAAACATGGGAAGGAACTCATGTTCAGTGATAACAAAGCGGGTATTCGACACGGAGAGATGATGAGTGATCTCTCTCGGCGTATATGATGTATTTGAGCTGGCAAAGATACCTCCAGCGCCGACAATACCTAGAACGAGGACAGGGTAAAGAATCTGCGGAATTAGTAATTAGTTTCTCTTTGAAAGTCGACAGTTGTGGGATACTCACGTCGTTGTATGCATGTATCGTGACCACGTCTCCCTGCTTCAGCCCTACGCTGCGTAAACCATTGGAAAGTCTAGACACTAGTGACTGAGCTTCCCCCAGGGTCAAGTGCCGAGCATTGCCGTCAGTTGAATGCAATATCTGTACACAACAATCAACCATGAGACTTGTTACAGCCAGCTTCCTGTAGGCTCATCTCCGCACCTTGACATCGGAATTGTTGGGTACATTTTGGAAAACCCACGAAACCAGATCCATGATGTTGTGAGTAATACACGTAGAGCCAGTGACTTGTGCCAAAATCTTGTTCTTGGATATCTGACAGAGATGTCGTCAAAGTAGATCAAATCAGCTTAGAGACAGCACTTAAGCTAGTATCAACCCGGTTGCGGGCTCCAAAACCTTTCCGGCTGACTGGGTCGGAAATCGGTACGGCGTTGGTCGATGAGCGTTTCTTTCGGATACCGGTATTCGGGTTCGCTCTTGTACCGGAACTCGGTAAGTAGCGTAGCACGCATCCGAGTCCGGAAGTGAAGGGAAAATGAAGAGGAAAATAAAAAAGAACAGGGGAAGTAGAATAGGGTACAGCAGCAGTGTATGAAGTTGGTGACGCTATCCCAACAATTGCATCTTGCAACTTGATCAAGTAAAAACCGTACCGACAACTGATTAATTCGGCCAATATGAGCATTTGGAAATATATTCACCGACAAAAACAAGCTTTGCAGCCTCCAGCCACGAGTTTACCCTTAGAAGAGTCTCGTCCATTGGCGGGCAACTATGGAGAGGACTCAGACCCTACCGAATTTGCGGGAGCACCAGATCCAAAGGATTACATCGTTTCGACAAAGTCGAATTTCGACATGATTGCCATCACCATAAGCCTCGCTGGGTCAGTAAAATGTATTGTTGCTATGGCATGTACCAATCGTTGACACGTCTGGTAGCCTACAAACAGCATATTGCTTGCAGTTTTCTGACGGCACAGTCAGTATAATGCGTGGTATCTACAAATTCACTAAACATGCTGAAAAAGGACCAGAATTACCTCTCTTATATCGGTATTGAGCCCGCCACAGTCGCTTCTATTTGGATCATCCCTCCAGTTTGCGGCGCTTTTGTTCAACCTCTGTTCGGCATATTGAGCGATTTATTGCCGTTTCGATGGAGACGTGATTTTTTTGTTCTGCTCGGTAGCACCGGCTTGATACTGGCGTTATTGACTCTCGCCTATACTGTCACCATCGCCAATAGCTTAAATCGCTCTTGCATTGACAGCTTGGCAGCTTGTCCTGAGAGAAAGGCTCTTAGTGTTGTATCTATCATTGCACTAAATGTGTTTGCACAGGCTGTGCAAATCGGCACGCGTACAAAAATGGTCGACAATTGCCCGATAACACAACAGTTGGCCGTTAACATCTGGGCTAGCCGCATTGTCAGTACGACAAGCGTCCTATCATATCTACTATCCTACAGCCTACCCCCAACAAAGACGATCCCGTCCCGAATGCAACATTTGTCACTGATAGATAGCTCCATCATTGCCGTCACGGCAGGGCTAGCTTGTTTCGCAGCATATCGCTTGCGCTGGGAAACGCGAGGTATCGAAAAACGGCTTGACTATTCGTCATATATCCAAAGGTTTCGCGATAGGTTCAGCTCGCGAATGATCAAGATCATAAGCATACAATTCCTTTCTTGGTTTGCCTGGTTTCCTTATCTGTTCTTCATCAGCAGGTTTGTAACCAGTTTGTACCAATAAGCAATCATTGACTCTTCTTAGTTATATCACTGCGAAAGGTGGCTAGTCCGTTTACGAGTAATTAAATTAGGCTGACTTACTTCCAGCTGACAGCAACCATGATAGGAGCACTATCCTGGAAGCTGGCTCAGATACTTCCGCAAGACCGCTGGGCGCACTGGCCTTATTCTCACAATCTTTGGTGCATCTTGCAACCAGTGCGTTCCTCCCCAAGGTTGTTGATAGGACGTCAAATTCAGGGCACCAACCAGGTTATGAGTTTCGGAATTCTGCCACCAAGAACGCTTCAAGGGGCTGCTCAACCCGACTCACACCAGCGCAACTTTGGAGACTATCCCAGGGTCTCTATTCGGTCTTTATAGCCGGTATCTTGGTGACCGAGTCGGCTACGCTCATGGTCGTGTTTGCGGCAATGACTGGATCTTGCTGGGCAGTGACACAGGCAGTTCCCATCGCCATGTTGACAGAGGAGTTTATTGCGAATCAAGGGACGACTATCGAGAATTCGGGGCATACTGGTTTATTTCTGGGAATTTGCAACTTGTCGATCGCTATTCCACAGCTCTTTGCTGGTCTCGTCTGCACTGCTCTCTTTCCAACTGCCTCAGGAGCGACGGGTGCCTTGGCTGTTATGGGAATAACAAGAAGCTTAGCGATCAGTTGCTTGGTTTCCCTTGTTACTACTGTGTTGACTTTGGTAATTTGAGGGGGCCACACGAGCCTTATGTGGCTAGCAGGCTCGGTAGATCTTAAAGTGTGCACATCCAGTACTGTTTTCCGTTCAACTACAGGGCCACGTTTAGGGTGCGGCAAATTAGGTGAGCCTCAAAGGGTGATGATAGACATTTTGGTAAGGTGTTAGAAATTGGTACTCTGCATTTCTTCATCATAGCATCATAGCGAGCAAGCTCTGGGTATTGAGTTAATACACTCTACTCAAGCTCTTCAAATGCGCTAATACCCACAATAAGCTTGTGAACCAAAATCTCAGCTTCCAGGATAGAAATAGCAATAGAAATAACACAAACTACCTGTCCAGACGGTTGCCTCGTTTCTTCCATCACCCTCGTTTCTCCTTTAAGTGATGGGGGACAGTATCTCGTCCGCCTCTCTAAGATCTCTTACCCTACATTCCAACAACACATTTTAACGCACTGTTACTATTGCTCCCTTAATATTCCTCTCGATTAAAATAGCACGGAAGGCAGTATAAAAGGCTAAGGAGAGCTTATTTATAGA